>ONZH01003711.1:0-82833 GCA_900303285.1 Rhinella marina | reverse complement strand
CCCATGCTAAAACTCTTGCACAAGTGTTTGTTGACAACATTGTGAAACTTAATGGCATTCCCACTGACGTGGTCTGTGATCGTGGGACTCAGTTTGTGTCCAGATTCTGGAGGGCGTTCTGTACTCGCTCGGGGTACAACTGTCTTTTCCTCTGCCTTTCATCCCCAGACGAATGGACAGACTGAGCGTACCAATCAGAATCTAGAGACTTACTTGAGATGTTTTGTCTCTGAGAACCAGGAGGAGTGGTCCTCGTTTTTGTCTCTGGCTGAGTTTGCCATAAATAATCGCAGACAGGACTCCACTGGTAAGTCACCATTTTTTGGTGCATATGGCTTTCACCCGCAGTTTGGCACATTTTCTGGTTCTGATACTTCTGGTATTCCTGAGGAAGAACGTTTTTCGTCATCATTGTCTTCCATATGGCGAAAAATTCAAAATAACTTGATAAATATGGGTAACAAGTACAAACGTGTGGCTGACAGGAGACGCATGAATGGTCCGGACCTAAATGTGGGTGATTCTGTGTGGCTGTCTACTAGGAACATTAAGTTGAAAGTTCCTTCTTGGAAGTTGGGTCCAAGATTTATTGGCCCATATAAGATCATGGCCATTATTAATCCTGTAGCATTTCGTCTTGAACTTCCTCAGGCCCTGAAAATCCATAATGTGCTTCACAGATCTTTGTTGAAGAGGTATGTTGAACCTCTGGAGCCATCTCCCTTGCCACCCGTGTCTGTCTTGGTGGATGGTAATTTGGAATTTCAGATTGTCAAGATCATTGATTCTCGAGTTCTTCGTGGGACCCTTCAATATCTTGTTCATTGGAAGGGTTATGGTCCTGAGGAGAGGTCATGGGTACCGGCATCTGACGTGAATGCCAGTCGTTTGGTGAAAGCCTTTCACAGGTGTCATCCTGATAAAGTTGGTCCAGGGTGCCCGGAGGTCACCCGTAAAAGGGGGGGTAATGTCACGAGTAGGCTTGCATCTGGAATCAGACGTTCTGCGCGGCTTTCTAAGTGACATATTTGACAGGCTATTCCCTTTGTTTGGGTGCTGTTCACCACACCCCTTCCCCTCAGCTGTTGCCGCTTGGCAATTAGCTTTCTCCTATTTACCCCTTCCTCTCCCAGTATCCCTTGCAGTTTATATTTTCTGCTTACCTGGTTGAGAGTGGTGTGGATCTCGGCTGAGATCCAGTTGCTGAGTTATCTGCTTAAGTTAAGTTTCTTCTGTTCCTTTTGTTGTTTTCCTTTTGGAGTCTCCTGTTCCTCCTTACGCTTGGAGGAACGGGTTTACTCTCTTGTGTCACTAGACTGCAGGGTTTTCTAGGGTGCATTTAGATTAGGTTCCTATGTATGAACTTTCCTACCAAACCCAGGATTGTTCATACTGGTAGTCAGCCAGGGCCTAGTCTCAGGGTCCCCTGCAGGAGGTGACCGGTTCCCTGGTTTTGTCTGTTCCCATCCCTCATATGCTCGGTGTGGCTTTTCCCCCCACACCAGAGCGTGACACCACTTGAGTTTTGAAGTCCCTTTGTGGCGCTGACATAATAAAAACCACCCATTAATGACCCAATTTTAGAAACTACACCCTTCAAGTTATTCAAAACTAATTTTACAAACTTTGTTAACCTTTTAGGTGTTCCACAAGAATGAAAGGAAAATAGAGGTGAAATTTCAAAATGTCACTTTTTTTTGCAGATGTTCCATTTGAATCTATTCTTCCCCTGTAACACAGCAAGGGTTAACAGCCAAAGAAAACTCAATATTTATTATCCTGATTCTGCAGTTTACAGAAATACTCCGCATATGGTGGTAAACTGCTGTATGGCCACATAGCAGGGCGCAGAGGGAAATGAGCGCCATATGGATTTTGGAGGGCAGATGTCACTGGGATAATTTTAAGTTGCCATGACACATTTGAAGACCCCCTGATGCACCTCTAGAGTAGAAACTCCCAAAAAGTGACCCCATTTTGTAAGCTATAGGATGAGGTGACTATTTTTTGGTACTATTTTGGGGTACATATGAGTTTTGATTGCTCGATATTACGCTTTTTGTGAGGCAAGGTAACAAAAAAATGGCTGTTGTGGCACGCATTCCCTCACGTACATGTACGTGAAAATGCGTGAAGGGGTTAAGTACCAAATTTTGGAGCTGAGAAATCTGTCTTGCCGCTGCCATGCTTTTATGAGCCCATTACAAAGGTCTTAATGTCACGACAGGGAAACAAGGGATAGTGTGCCCTGTCTGAACCCCACCTCTTTCCCTGCCTACTTACAGTAGATGCCCTAGGCGGCAAAACCGTAACTTGGAGACAGTCCCTATGCTGAGTACGTGCACAGGGAAGGGAAGGGAACACAGGGAAAGACGAACACAGACAGAACAAACACAATAGCAGAATAGTCAGCAAGCCAAGTCAAGAACAGGAGGTCACGTCAAATACCGAGGGGAATTGCAAAAGCGTAGTCTAAGTCCGAAGCCAAAATCCAATATACCAATAATCAACAGCAAGGTCCAACACAAAGCACTGATCTCAGAAGACTAATCACAGGCATCTGAGTGAGGCAGTTGCCATCTTTAAATAGCCCGCCCAGGATCATGTGATGTGGCCAGCATCACATGACCTGAGGCGGAGCAAGCTGTCCAAACAATATGTAAAGTAGCCATGTGGTGTGATCAGCACCACATGGCTAAACCCAAACAGAGAATTAACTCATGAAGTGCTGGCTGACAAGACCAGCACTTCAATTCCCTATTGCTCGTCTCTAGGGGGGCGGAGAGGTCCGGCGATGTCGTGCAGAGGGAGCGTGACGCCGACCTCGCGTGACAGTACCCCCCCCTTCACGAGGGGCCACCGGACCCTTACCAGCGGGAGCAGGCTTATCGGGATGCTGCAGATGGAACTTTCGGATGAGCGAGTCTGCATGCATCCTGGTCAACGGTACCCAAGACCTGTCCTCAGGCCCGAACCCCTTCCAATGTACGAGGTACTGGAAGGAATTCCGGACCCTTCTCACATCCACAATTCTGGCAATCTCATGCTCCATTTGTCCTGCTACCTCAACGGGAGGAGGAGACTGTTCCTCAGGACCAACGGGAGCAACATAACGTTTGAGCAAAGACACATGAAAAACATTATGAGCACAAAGGGAGTCGGGTAAACATAACCTAAAAGAAACCGGATTGATCACCTTGGTGATCCTGTAAGGACCAATGAAGCGAGGTGCAAACTTGTAGGATGGTACCCTCATGTTGAGATTTTTAGTCGATAACCATACCTTATCCCCAACCTTAAAATTCACACCCTTAGAACGTTTTCTATCAGCCTTAGCTTTTTGAACTCCTTGGGCCTTTTCCAGGTTCGATTGAACCTGTGCCCAAACTGTGCACAGTTCTTGAGAAAAATCATTGACCTCTGGGACAACCGACGCAGATGGGGAACAGGAGCCAAAGCGTGGATGAAAACCCATATTGCAGAAAAACGGCGACATCCCAGAGGATGAATTAACACGATTATTAATTGCAAATTCAGCCAGAGACAGGAATCTGGCCCACACATGCTGGTTATCAGAAACATAACATCTGAGATATTGCTCAACGGATTGGTTTAGACGTTCAGTCTGACCGTTGGTCTCCGGATGAAAGGCTGATGAAAAGGACAAAGAGATACCAATCTTATTACAGAACGCCCTCCAGAACCTAGACACAAACTGTACTCCCCTATCAGAAACGATATTCTCAGGAACACCATGCAGTTTGACAATATTATCAATGAACACGGACGCCAAGACCTTCGCAGAGGGTAATTTACACAAAGGAATAAAATGACACATTTTGCTGAATCTGTCAACCACCACAAATATCACGGTTTTACCCTCAGAGCACGGCAAATCTGTGATAAAGTCCATGGACAGATGTGACCAAGGTCTACTAGGTATGGGTAAAGGATGTAACTCACCCATAGGTCGTGTCTTGGAATTCTTGGACCTGGCACAAGTGTTACACGCAGTTACAAAAGCCTGAACATCTCTGGAGATTGATGGCCACCAATACTGCCTAGAGACCAACTCCTTGGTGGCATTGATGCCAGGATGTCCACACAAAACAGAATTATGGCACTCACCCAGCAGTCGCAACCGCAAATGAGCCGGCACAAACAATTTGTCATTGGGGGTACCAATAGGAGCAAGATGTTGTCCTGCCGAGATTTCAGAAGCGAGGTCAGATGAGGTACCGGCCACGATGATATCAGCTGGCAGGATGGGCTCAGGAGGGACGTCAGGAGGCTGATACGCCTGGAAACTTCGGGATAAGGCATCGGCCTTAACGTTCTTGCTCCCGGGTCTGAAGGTAACACAAAAATCAAAACGAGTAAAGAACAAAGCCCACCTCGCCTGTCTAGGATTCAATCGCTTAGCCGATTCTAGAAACATTAAATTCTTATGATCCGTGAGGACCATAATGCGGTGAAATGCCCCTTCTAAAAAGTGACGCCATTCCTCAAATGCCCACTTGATTGCAAGTAACTCCCTATTCCCAATATCATAATTCCTCTCGGCAGGAGAGAACTTGCGGGAGAAGAAGGCGCATGGCATAAGATTAGTTAAGGTGGAAGACCCCTGGGACAGTACAGCCCCCACACCATCCTCAGACGCATCCACCTCAACTACAAAAGGCTTACTTTGATCAGGCTGGACCAACATAGGAGCATTAATAAAACACTGCTTTAACCTTTCAAAGGCCTCAATAGCTGCAGGGGGCCAATTGACCAGATCAGCCCCCTTGCGAGTCAAATCCGTAATGGGTTTGGCTACCACTGAAAAATTTTTGACAAATTTACGATAAAAATTAGCAAACCCCAGAAATCGCTGGAGCACCTTCAAAGAGGAAGGTCGCACCCAATCCACAATAGCCTGTACTTTAACTGGGTCCATTTTGAAAGAAAAAGGGGTGAGAATGTATCCCAAAAAGGCCACTTCCTGAACACCAAAGGTACACTTTTCCCCTTTAACGAACAACTTGTTTTCACGCAACACCTCCAGCACTTGCCTGGTGTGAGATACGTGACTCTCCCAGTCTGCAGAAAAAATCAGGATGTCATCAATATAGACAATTACAAATTTCCCAATAAATGGTCTAAAAATGTCATTGACAAAGTTTTGGAAAATTGCCGGAGCGTTACTTAACCCAAAAGGCATTACCAAGTACTCATAATGACCCTCTGGGGTATTAAAAGCAGTTTTCCATTCGTCCCCCTCACGAATCCTGATTAGGTTGTATGCCCCCTTCAAATCCAGCTTGGTGAACCAACAGGCCCCCTGGACCTGATTCAGCAAGTCAGGAATAAGGGGCAACGGGTATCTGTTTTTAACAGTGATTTTATTGAGCTCCCTGTAATCGATACAGGGCCTCAATCCTCCATCCCTTTTACCAACAAAGAAAAAACCTGCCCCCATGGGAGAAACTGAAGGCCGGATGTGACCCTTGGCCAGACTCTCTTTGAGATAATCCCTCATGGACTGACGTTCAGGAGTAGAGAGATTATAAATGCGACCTTTGGGATATTTGGATCCCTCAATAAGGTCGATGGCGCAATCATATTGCCGGTGAGGAGGGAGGAACTCAGTCTCGGACATGGAAAAAAACGTCCGAAAAATCGCCGATATACTTGGGCAAGGAAAGAGACTCAGTGGTACCTCCAAACAGCAATACTGATCTACAACATTTGTCACAATTCATTCCCCATTTTTCCAATTCACCTACTGACCAGTTGATCACAGGGTTGTGGTCCTGTAACCATGGCAGACCTAAAACAAGGTCGGCAGGTAAATCCTTTAATACAAGGAAGGAACAAGTCTCGGTATGGGTAATTCCTACAGTTAATACAACCTCAGGAGTACAAAACTCCACTCTCCCATTATTCAATGGAGTGGAATCCAGTGCGATAATTTGAATTACCTCCCTTAAAGGAATTATAGGCACACCCACAGATTGCACAAAATCATAATCAATAAAATTAGCAGCAGAACCTGAATCCACAAATGCTTCACCGGACCTCTTGAATTGGTTATAAGAAATGGAAATAGGTAACAAGATTTTCTTTCTTACCACCACAGGGGGTACCTTACTTCCAGGAACAGACCTTTTTGAGAGCAGAAGTCTCGGACACTGCTGGAGCCAGTGGTTCATCTCACCGCAGTAAAAACAGGCCCCTCTCAGGCGTCTCTGATCCCTCATAGTAACTCCCAACTGCATAGGCTCCTCCTGGACCTTGATAGGAGATGGGCTCTGAAGAGGAACTTCGGACAACACGACAACTTGAGGGGCAACAGAACGTTCCTTTTGTCTCTCCCTAAACCGTCGGTCAAGTTTGATAACTAAGGTCATAGTCGCCTCTAAGGTGTCAGGAGTAGGATAACTAACTAGTAAATCCTTCAGATGGTCAGACAGTCCCACCCTAAACTGGCTTCTCAAAGCAGGGTCATTCCATTTAGAGGACACACACCATTTTCTGAACTCAGCACAGTAATCCTCAACTGCACGGTTACCCTGCCGAATGTCTCTGAGCTGAGTTTCAGCTACAGCGGCCAAGTCAGGTTCTTCATATAAAAGACCTAGGGCCCGGAAAAAAGCCTCCACAGACAATAGACAAGGGGAGTCAGGTGGCAATGAGAAAGCCCACTCCTGCGGATCACCTTGCAGCAAGGAAATAATTATTCCTACCCGCTGCTGCTCAGAACCCGAGGAGTGTGAGCGTAAACGGAAATATAATTTACAACTTTCCTTAAAGGAATGGAAAGTCCTTCGGTCCCCAGAAAACCGATCGGGCAATTTTACATGGGGTTCAATATTGGGGTTTGGCATGGAGGGAACGACTGCGGGTGCTGTCCGCAGCTGCTCCTGATGTTGGAGTCTCTCGGCCAAATCCTGGATCATCTGAGCCATGTTACTCATCTGGTCCGTAAGTACTCGCAACGGCTCCATAGGTACGGCCTGTGATTCTGTCACGACAGGGAAACAAGGGATAGTGTGCCCTGTCTGAACCCCACCTCTTTCCCTGCCTACTTACAGTAGATGCCCTAGGCGGCAAAACCGTAACTTGGAGACAGTCCCTATGCTGAGTACGTGCACAGGGAAGGGAAGGGAACACAGGGAAAGACGAACACAGACAGAACAAACACAATAGCAGAATAGTCAGCAAGCCAAGTCAAGAACAGGAGGTCACGTCAAATACCGAGGGGAATTGCAAAAGCGTAGTCTAAGTCCGAAGCCAAAATCCAATATACCAATAATCAACAGCAAGGTCCAACACAAAGCACTGATCTCAGAAGACTAATCACAGGCATCTGAGTGAGGCAGTTGCCATCTTTAAATAGCCCGCCCAGGATCATGTGATGTGGCCAGCATCACATGACCTGAGGCGGAGCAAGCTGTCCAAACAATATGTAAAGTAGCCATGTGGTGTGATCAGCACCACATGGCTAAACCCAAACAGAGAATTAACTCATGAAGTGCTGGCTGACAAGACCAGCACTTCAATTCCCTATTGCTCGTCTTTAGGGGGGCGGAGAGGTCCGGCGATGTCGTGCAGAGGGAGCGCGACGCCGACCTCGCGTGACACTTAATAATGAAAACAAAATCAAAAACAATGTAATGATCGCCGATTATCAAAAAGTGTTTCCTATTTGTACAGCCTTCCATTATGGTAAAGCATACTGTGTTGCCTCATATCCTTCTAAAAAAAAGTTTAGCTGCTCTAGCCTGCACTGGAGTCACAGTGGGCCTTGTAAACCCTCTATCCTAACTTTTGACGGCTGTTGCCTAAATCTCTATCAAGGTTAAGAAAATGTATGTAATGTAATCAAATTAGTGGAGTATAGGAATAACTACAGAAATGAAATTTGTTTTTATTTGTTTGATATCATGTAGTAAAAGTTTGAGAAAAAAAACTCTTGCGAATAAAGATTTTTTTCTATTACATTATTTTATTTCACTTGGAAAAATAAGCTCTAGAAATTCAATCAAAGCCTGAGGAGCAAAAAAAAGGCCACGTTGTTTGATTCCAAAAAATCAATACCTTTCAAGAAGACATCTCTGCAATGCTACTGTAAGTCAGATAATAGTCAGTCTTCGGACCAAAAATAAGGCGCACTGAAAAGTGACATTAATGACCCTCTTGCTGCTGAAGGGATGGCAACTTGCCATTGCTAGAATTATATTAATGGATGGTTTTAGCAAGTGATCACCTGGTTTTGGCTGTCTCATGGGTGTAAATGGAAATCCTACTCTTTCCTATTGCATTATATTTGCTTTCAACTAAGATGCAACTTACATCACTGTAGTCATAATTCTAGATATAATGCTATAACAATCCTCAGATCATTTGTTCTTCTCAATATCTTTTTTTTATACTTAGAGGTAAATATACAGTATATGTACAGGCCTATTTTCCTCCTTTTGCAATATCTCAATATACTCCCCAGTGTATTATGAATCCAATAATGAAGGTAGCACACAATTTCTGACAAAAAGTAGGATCACTTTATTCACTCGTGATGTTTTAGCTCCCTAGAGAGATTAACAAAGGATTCTTAGGGACATCAAACGTTACATGGTTGAATAAAATAATTATCTTTTTTTACAGAAAGCATGGAGTGCTTGAACATATAGAACATATAGAACATATAGACTTCATGGATACATTTTTGTTTAATCTGTGAAGCTGTCCGTGAAGGATCCGTGGTTGGTCCATGTGTCCATTTTTACCATCCGTGTGTCATCCTTAATTCACTGACGTTGCTCAGCTGAAAATTAATTTCCAAAGAATCTCCTATTAGTCATCAGTGAAAAACGGACGTGACACGGACACAACACGGATATGTGTCAGTGATTTTCACGGACCCATAGATTTCAATGGGCATGCTTGGTCCGCATCACGGATCAAAGTAGTGCATACCCACAGTCAGTAAAAAAATACTAAAATGTGAACAGACACATTTAAATCAATGGGTGCATGTGCTGTCCGCAGAAAATGCGGACAGCACACGTCAGTGAAAAATGGAAATGTGAACGAGGCCTCATTCACACGTCAGTGTTTAGTCAGTGATTTCCATCAGTGATTGTGAGCTAAAACCAGGATTGGAGCCTCCACAGACATAAGGTATAAGGGAAAGATCTGGTCCCATTCTGTGTTTTGGCTCAAAATCACTGATGGAAATCACTAATCAAAACACTGACATGTGACTGAGGCCTTGCTTATCTCTCCTCCACTGGCTGCCTTCCTCTTGACCCGGGTGGCTTGTTTGAATTGCTTTACAAATTCATCTTTACTATTCTGGCTGCCATCCATCTCAGATCTATGGTCTGTGTTCAGCTTCTCAGCCACATCCTGTTTCTCCACTCTTTTCCTTGGACTGGACTTGATATACATCATGCTCTTCCACTGGCCACAACTATGTAACAAATTAAACCTTAGTATGCTACAAAATAATCTCAACTCTATTATTCCACAGTTATTGTATTACTGTTTTTTACACCTCATGTCCTGTTTCGTCACTGCAGCGTCAGTTAGTTGGATTCAGTCCACGTATCCATAATACAATAAGTTATATACGTTACTCCTAAGCCCTATAAACAAAGCAGAAATATAAAGCAGACAATATATAAAAAGAAGTAAAATGAGAAGACAGCAGACACTGAAAGAGCAGTTACCAACTGAGGCCAGACATAGTGAAGCAGTATGCAGGACGGCATTGCAAAGTGCTTATACAAGTGCAGGATAAAGTACATTACCGCCTGTAGGGAAAACATTCAATCAGTCAGACTAGGCAAACACATAAGTAAATACAGTACACAAAGATAGTTGCCAGCCTGGGATTTGTATATATATTTTTAGCTTACTTGCGCTTTCTTTGTAGGTTTTGTATTTAGTATTGTTGGCATGAACGCTGCTATTGTTTTTAAAGCTCACCTTATATGTTAATTTATCCTAAATCATGATTGCTTTATTCCTGTACCATCTAAAATTAATAGTGTAATTATTTTACGTTTTTGAACACATTTTAAATGATCAGTTATGCATCAATGCATCTTTAAACTTGTCACATGATATGTATTTTATGAAGTATCCCACTTCATATAAATACATATGTCATGTAGGGAACAGTGAGCCCTGAACTCCTGCCTAACACTGTCCGTACCTATTTGCACACTCTGCCAGAACAGCAGCCCACAACTGGACGGTAGTCCCTTCCGAAATGAGTGCAGAGTCCAAATAAGGAATGGGAAACCAGGAAAAGAAATAACAAAAGACTAGTGACAGAATGGCACACAAATCAGAAGACAAAAAAACAGAAACTTACCAAGCCGAGGTCAATACAAGAATAGTCCAAACCGAATCTAACAGAACCAAGGAGGGGAATCCAGGGGTAGCTAGGGGTCAAAATCAGGAATGCTCATCAATGCAAAAGGGTCAGTCAGGAGGCAGAGTCAGGGTACAAAATCCGAGATCAGAAATCGAAAATCTATCACAATATATATAGCTAGTGAGGCAAACTAACAGAAGAAAACCAATCACAGGCCAGAAGGTTGCCTGGTTAAATAAGCCATGCTTCCCGGGCACACGAAGCGTCCCAACATCACATGACCAGTGCCGAATGTGCGAGCACCAGCTCTAATTGGTCAGCACTCCATGTAACCTGGCATGTCTCCCCAGTAAACAGATGCATGATCATTTATAGCTTACAATTTGTTTAAGAAAGGCTCATGGAACATGGAATCTTTCCTCATTTTTAGTAAATAAAAAGAAATGTTTTACTGAAAAGGACACCTGCTGCTGTTTCTTCTTCTTGTGCTAGATACCCCAAACTGCCTATGCAATAATTTAATTAATATCTGACCACTGGGAGCATCACCAACTTAAAGAACAGGGTAAACTTCCAACATTCCCAGAGTAGAGTTTGCTGAGAATGTATTATCATTCTACACTGAAGTTTAGGTGTCAGCCATATGAAACACATGGTTCCTTTGTGTACAGTCATGGCCAAAAGTTGTGAGAATGATACAAATATTAATTTTTACAAAGTCTACTGGTTCAGCTTTTATAATGGCAATTTGCATATACTCCAGAATGTTATAAAGAGTGATCAGCTTAACAGCAATTACTTGCAAAGTCAATATTTGCCTAGAAAATGAACTTTATCCCCCAAAACACATTTCAACATCATTGCAGCCCTGCCTTAAAAGGACCAGCTAACATCGTTTCAGTGATTGCTCCATTAACACAGGTGTGGGTGTTGATGAGGACAGGGCTGGAGATCAATCTGTCATGATTAAGTAAGAATGACACCACTGGACACTTTAAAAGGAGGCTGGTGCTTGGCATCATTGTTTCTCTTCTGTTAACTATGGTTATCTCTAAAAAAACACGTGCAGTCATCATTGCACTGCACAAAAATGGCCTAACAGGGAAGAGTATCGCAGCTAGAAAGATTGCACCTCAGTCAACAATCTATCGCATCATCAAGAACTTCAAGGAGAGAGGGTCCATTGTTGCCAAAAAGGCTCCAGGGCGCCCAAGAAAGACCAGCAAGTGCCAGGACCGTCTCTTAAAAGTGTTTCAGCTGCGGGATCGGGCTACCAGCAGTGCAGAGCTTGCTCAGGAATGGCAGCAGGCAGGTGTGAGTGCATCTGCACGCACTGTGAGGCGGAGACTCTTGGAGCAAGGCCTGGTCTCAAGGAGGGCAGCAAAGAAGCCACTTCTCTCCAGAAAAAACATCAGGGACAGACTGATATTCTGCAAAAGGTACAGGGAGTGGACTGGTGAGGACTGGGGTAAAGTCATTTTCTCTGATGAATCCCCTTTTCGATTGTTTGGGACATCTGGAAAACAGCTTATTCGGAGAAGACGAGGTGAGCCCTACCACCAGTCTTGTCTCATGCCAACTGTAAAGCATCCTGAAACCATTCATGTGTGGGGTTGCTTCTCAGCCAAGGGAATTGGCTCTCTCACAGTCTTGCCTAAAAACACAGCCATGAATAAAGAATGGTACCAGAATGTCCTCCGAGAGCAACTTCTCCCAACTGTCCAAGAGCAGTTTGGCGATCAACAATGCCTTTTCCAGCATGATGGAGCACCTTGCCATAAAGCAAAGGTGATAACTAAATGGCTCAGGGAACAAAACATAGAGATTTTGGGTCCATGGCCTGGAAACTCCCCAGATCTTAATCCCATTGAGAACTTGTGGTCAATCATCAAGAGACAGGTGGACAAACAAAAACCTACAAATTCTGACAAAATGCAAGCATTGATTGTGCAAGAATGGACTGCTATCAGTCAGGATTTGGTCCAGAAGTTGATTGAGAGCATGCCAGGGAGAATTGCAGAGGTCCTGAAGAAGAAGGGTCAACACTGCAAATATTGACTTGCTGCATTAACTCATTCTAACTGTCAATATAAGCTTTTGTTACTCATAATATGATTGCAATTATATTTCTGTATGTGATAAAAAACATCTGACAAACACACATAAAAACCAGAGGGCAGCAGATCATGTGAAAATATAATATTTGTGTAATTCTCAAAACTTTTGGCCATGACTGTATATATCATTGAGAGAGAATGTACGCTTTATGGCAGATGCAGTAAACGGGAATGAACTGACAAAACAATGTCATACACTATTTGAGTTTCCAGGAAATGAGGAAATAATAATTATGACTTTTGTAAGCCACCTACAGTCAGGGGTGCACCACCAATGAGGCCAGGTGAGGCAATCGCCTCAGGCAGCACCAGGTAGGGCCAAGAGGGAGGCAGCGGAAGGGCCATGGGCAATGAGTGCTTTCATTCTGGCAAAGGGGTTAGGTTAAGAAATTGGCATTGGGGGGAAGGGCACCATTTCAGTTTTCGTCTCAGGCAGCAGAAAGGCTAGGTGCACCCCTGCCTACAGTAAAACAGCATATAATGAGGTGGGGAGGGGAGTAAAAAGAATAAAAAAAGTCACTCACTTTATAAAAGTCCTATCGTTCTTCCTCGGCCTGTGAGAAGGGAAAGGAGAGCTATGGTAAACCCAGAGCAAAAAAACACACCATTCTGCACTGTATCTATACATCTTTAGTAAGACTATTGTTTGACAAATGATGGTATAAATGTAACGTATAAGAGAGGTAATTTGAGGTACATGGGATTTCTAAATTAATAACGCCATTAACAATAATGTTACTATTAACCCTTTCAGGACATAGCCTATTTTTATTTTTTCATTTTCGTTTTTACTTCCCTGCCTTTTTTCTGTTCACATAGCCATATAAGAGCTTGTTTTTTGTGGTACAAGTTATATTTTCTAATAGCATGGTTTATTTTACTATAGGTTGTATTGGAAATAGAGAAAAATTCTTTGTGGTGTTAAATTTGAAAGAGAAATGGCAATTCCACCAAAGTTTTTGGGGTTTTGTTTTTATGACAATCACAGGGCACTAAAATGACAGGATGACCTTATTTTGCAGGTCAGAATAATTATGGGGATACCAAATTTATATAGTTTTTATTATATTTAACTACTTAAAAAAACCTTTGAAATACATTTCTTTCTTGTTTTTCTTTCTTGTTTTTTTGCAAGTTTTTATTGGTGCCATTTTTGGGTACATACTGTATAACTTTTTGATAACTTATTTAATTTTTTGGGTGATGCAAAGTTCATTCATTACGGTGTTTGTTTTTTGAAGCGTTGATATCTTCTTTGTTTGTTTATTTTTATATGTAAAATTGGAAAAGGGCATAATTTGAATTGTTAATATGTTTATGTGTCTTACATTTTTTAATAACACTTTTCACTTTTTTATTGTATTTTTTAGTCTCATTAGGGGACTTGTACATGTTATCTTCTGATAGCTTGTACCATAGACTGCGATATTATACTGTCTATGAGATTCTGACAGACTACCTGTCAGGCTGAGCCTTGGACAGAGCTCTGCAGGCAGCTCACTATGGGAGCTTTCACAAAGCTCCAGGCTGTCATGACAACTGATTGGAGTCCCCTCCCTCTGTCTAATCCTTCAGATGCCTCAATTGCTATTGACTGCCACATCTGAAGGGTTAAATGACTGGGAGTGGCATTATCTGGGATACTTGACATTGTGGCCATCTGCCAGTGATATTACACAGCTGGTACTCACCACATATGGAGGGGGCTCAGCACATGCACTGCACCAATGACAGACAGTGTCAGTAACCTCATGTGTCTCAAAATAATGTACCTTACATTAGCGTTGCTGCAGAGAAGGGCTTCTCTACTTCTGACAAGTGCAGCTGGGGGCACACTGGGCAATGTGTAGACTAGGATCCTTAGTGAGTGGGGTAAGAGTAGAAGCTGTGTGGCTTGAATGGAAAACTGGATGGCACCATAGGGCACTGAGGGTTTCTATAGAGACACAGCCTGACTATTCAACAGATAATTTTTTGTTTCCTCTTTGGTCAGGCTAAACTTTAACCACATCCCATCCGGGCCATTTACCCCCTTCCTGACCAGGCCTAATTTTGCAAATCTGACATGTGTCACTTCATGTGGTAATAACTTTGGAACGCTTTTACTTATCCAAGCCATTCATAGACTGTTCTCTTGTGACACATTGTACTTTGTGTTAATGGTAAATTTGAGTCAATATATTTTACCTTTATTTATAAAAAATCCAAAATTTACTGAAAATTTTGAAAAAAATCACAATTTTTTAAATATTAATTTCTTTGCTTTTAAGTTGCATAGGGATATCTAATAAAATTTTTATTAATGAACATTCACCATATGTCCACTTTATGTTGGTATAATTTTGGAAATGTAATTTTATTTTTTGAGGAC
Organism: Rhinella marina; assembly: GCA_900303285.1. Lineage (NCBI taxonomy): Eukaryota > Metazoa > Chordata > Amphibia > Anura > Bufonidae > Rhinella > Rhinella marina. Next base: position 67,976 of record ONZH01003711.1, on the reverse strand, counting down.
GTTAGAAGACTTCGAATTTTAGATGTAATTTTTAAGATTTTCATGAAAATTTCCAATAGTCAATTTTAAAGGACCTTTGCAGTTCTAAAGTGACTTTGAGGGGCTTAAATAATAGAAACCTCCCATAAATGAACATATTTTAGAAACTACAGCCCCCATTGTAATCCAAACTGATTTTTACAAAGTTTGTTAACCCTTTAGATTTCCCACAAGAATTAAAACAGAAGGAAGGTGAAATTTAAAAATAAATATATATTTTTTGCAGATTTTCAATTTTTAATTCATTTTTCCTATAAGATAGCAAGGGTAAACCGCAAATCAAACCTGAATATTTATTTTCCTGATTCTGAAGTTTGCAGAAACACCCCATATGTGGTTGTAAACTGCTCTGTGACCGGCAGTAATGAGAGGGAGATAGTACAAGCATTTGTGATGGCTTTGACAGCTTGTCAGAGTGATCAAAAGCCTGGAGACCAGGAAAAAAGGTCTCAGGTTAAAGCTCCATGTTCTTGGCTGTCAGGAGGCAGCTGAGTCATGGAGCTTCTATGTACAGGTGCTGCACACCGGGGGCAAAGCTCAAGGACGTTTTAAAACGTCCATTCAGAGATAGAGATCCACTACCAGGACGTTTATAGTCAATGGGCAGACTAGAAGTGATTAAAAGACAGGATCGGCTCAGAGGTAGAAGAATGTGTGGTCACTGTTTAAGTGCAAATTATATTTTATTAATAATTACTAATTTTTACAATTACACCTTCATCCAACAAAGATGCATTTTAATGGTTAGTTAAGGTTAAACAAAGTTGTCTACAGGAATTAAAGTCTGAGCTATGAGGATTAACAGCAAAAACCTATAATCTACGTAACGCATGGGCAAAGACAGAGGAGAAAGGGGATTTATTGAAGTACAAAAAATCGTGCACTGTATAGATAATGTCAAGTTGAGTTACTGTTATCAAACTTGCACAGATGGCTGGACAAAAGGAGTATGAAAACTAATTACAGAAACACCCCGATTCAGAGCAGATGTTGGAAAGAATTTTTTTTTTATTTATTGAATTATAAATCTGTAGAGGTTTACTTGGCGAGATAAGGATGTTGTGCTCTAAACACTTGAATCATTCTAGACCACGGTTGCCTGCTGATGTGAAGCAAACTTTATGGTGTTACCAGGATGCTATTTCATTTAAAAAAAAATATCTACCTTTCCATTTTCCTGTTACTTGTATTCTTCTCTGTGCAAAAAGTGAAGGTTCTGCTGCTTAAACTGTTCCCTGGTAAATATTACATAATTGTAAAAACTAGACATGTTCTACCCTACTTGAGCTCATCAATTTTACAGTAGTAACAAATTGCACTATTCATCTTCTCGTGGAATCTTCTCCTGGAGAGCCTGGTAGCTTTAGTTACACATTACATCAATGCACATCCTCATTAAAATAAATAGAATTGTTTTAATTGTGTGGTAATTAGCTGTCACCTGTGGTGAGGAGGGCTACACAGTCACCTTTTTATTGTTTCATGACAAGCACACAATACTTTATAACTCTACGTTGCTTAAGATGAATAAAATGATCTCTTTTAGCAAACATTATCATTAAAGGACCTATAAAAGATCATTCGAATTTTCCAGGAAAGAACTAGCAATGAGTGGGTACTGATGTGACACATATGAATACTTGCAAAACTACCAATTGTGCTGTTCTTAGCAAAGCATCTTATTAATAGCCTAACAATTTTGCCATCTACTGCAAATCCTTTCAGGAGGGATCTACTGGGAAAAATGCAGTGTTTGACATGAGCATATGAGTTCCATTTTACATACCATAGGGACCTCTTGACAGATGGAAAAAAGGCAGCTAGACAGAAATCAACAGAAAAAAACAGATACATTAATTATTTGGGTGACAGCCTAAGATGCCCTTGACTTATGACAAGAATTATTAAAGAAATTACAGTATTTTCAACCTTATAATACTCATTTTTTCCCTCCAAAGTGGAGGAAAATGTCAGTGCCTCTTATGGAGCTAATATTTCATTATGGAGGTGCTCATTAGTACAGGAGGACTGGAGAGCAATGAATGCAGCGCTCCTTTGGGCGGGCTCTGTACTCACCGCTTTCTGGTCTTCATCTGCCACACACTGTGCTATGACCTGCGCACAGCGTGAGGACGTCGGAATGCTCTGTGACCTCATGCTATGTGATGTCAGGTCACAGTACAGCGCAGCAGGCGGAACGCTGGATCTCAGGAGCGGCTTCCGGAACAGGACAGGTACTGTAAGTTGATTTATTTTTTGAGGTCTGATTAACTTGGAGGTCTGATCTGAGGTCTGAATGGGGGTCTTATAAACATTGGAGGTCTGAACTGAGGTATGAATGGGGTCTTATTAACATTAAGGGTCTGATCTGCGGTCTGATGGGGAGTCATATTAACATTGTGGGTCTGACTGAGGTCTAATTAACATTGGGGGTTTCATTGGGACTCTAAGCTGAGGTCTGATTTACATTGGGGGTCTGATTGGAGCTCTGATGTGAGGACTACTGAAAAATATTTTTTCCTTATTTTGCTCCTCTAAAACCTAGGTGTGTTTTATGGGCAGGTGCGTCTTATAGGGTGAAAAATACGGTAAAATAATATTTTACACTAAAATGATGTACCATATCTTTATATTGGTCAGAGATTGTGTTAGTGTTAAATATTTCCGCATTTTAAGTCCCTTGCATATATTAAATCATAAACTTGCTGCTTTGATTGACATGGCCAGACACTGGCAAAACAGCAAGGTCGAGCTGGCCACAGAAAGGGACAGAGATTAAGGGCAGGGAAAGCAACAATGACACACTGGTTATACCAAACACCTAAATGGCATCTGAGAAATGGAGACTCAGATTAACAAATGAAAAAGAGTGTTTTAATCAGGCAAACTACAGCTATGTGTCTATCCAAACAGGGACAGGCTGGTGACAGACTCCCTTTTAAGCAGGCCTGTTTGCTTTGTTATAATGCTCTTTCTAAGGACAACTGACTGGTCAACTTTAGTCACTAGTTTGTGTAACTTAATATGATGCAGTAGAGTTAATACCACCAAGCTTGCCACATTACATTGATGCTGTATGGCAGTCACCTCTGGCAGCAACTTTTCACCAGCTTACGAGGGAGCCAGATCTTAAAAGGGTATTCCAGTTACTGTACGTTCTTCCTTATCCAGTGGATAGGGGAAACTATTAGATCACAAGAATGGGGTCCCTGTACACCCTGCAGTCCCCTGCATCTTAATTTCTATGGAAATTCCAGAGATAGCTAAGTGCTGTACTCGGCTATCTCCAGAACTCCCATAGAAATAAAAGGAGCGGATATGTACATGCCTGATGATATACAGCTGTATATCATCAGCTGCAAGCAGTCTATTGATTAGCTGAGTGGCCAGTTCTGACATTGGATCCCTGGGCCAATCATGAGGTAAGCTCAGCCAGCAGAAAAACCCGGCATGCAGGGACAGCAGTGTGAGCTGTTCCCTGCTCCGCATAAAGGTTAGCACTTGCATGTGCAAGTGCCAGTGAATTTCTAGTCCTCTGGCTTCCCCTGCTGCTCCCTGATATAATGGAAGACTCCTTTGGCTTGGATTTTCTAGATTGGTATTGTGACTATGTTTTTGGCTTCTGGCGATTTGGTACTGTATTTGATCTCTTGTTTTTTAACTTTCTGTCGTGCTGGTTTTCTCGTTTGCCTCTGGCATTTTTTGTACCTCATAGTGTGACTGGTATTTGACCCTTTTCCGTATGACATACACTAATTTTTGAGTGTTTGTCTGTTTGTTGTTCCCTGTTTGTGTGTCGCCCTCACACATTTTTCAATATAGGGACTGTCATCCAGTTGTGGGATCACTGCCTAGGGTGAATGTGCAAGCAGGTAGGGATAGTGTGTCTAGAAAGTTTTAAGGCTGCACTATTCCTGTTTGTGTGTGACAATATGCTGATGAACGTTTATTATTTCTTAGTGAAACTAACTCTTCACTCTTTAAAGCTATCAATATTATTGATTATTATGTATTCGGGCCTCTTGATAAAATGGGGCAGTGCCACCCCTGACCTGGCAGCCAGGGATATCCCTCTACAGATAGTTTCTTTCTTTAAATACCTAGAAGTCATAATCACTTCCACTCATTTTTACTTTATTCGCCATAACATAGACTTGTTGGTCACTTGGGTTAAGGAGAAATTTACTATATAGAAAAAACTCTTTTTATCAGTGGTGGGAAGGGTAAATATTAAGATGCTTTTTTTGCCTAATTTGCTGTACCTTTTTCAACATACTTGGTACCCCATCCCTCATTCCTTCTTTTGTACATTGGATAGTCTTCTAGTGTCCTTTTTGTGGGCGGGCTCAACGGATCAGTTAGGCCTACATAATTTACGTCGCTGTAAAGACAGGGACGGTCTATCTCTCCCCAACTTTTTCTACTAGTATTTTGCTTCTCAGTTTAAATAGCTGGACCCCGGTTCTCCCCCTAAACTATAGAATTGATAAAGTTCTATTAAACAATTTGTTGAATCCACACAGCCTGCCGATATATCTGTAGGGAGGCCCCAGGGAGCGGATGGCAGACATCACTCATCTTTATACAATTACCAAGACAGTATAAATTAACATAAAAAAAAAACATATAGCGGGCCCCTACCACAATGGCTGCTATGGAACAACCCCCTTCTACCGGAGCTGCAAAACCTCCAGGGATGGGAATACTGGTTGGCTGTGGGTATCCTGCATGCATGTTCTTTGTTTCTGTATTTGTTTCTAACACTATAAATAATTTTAAAAATAAATATGTTTTTGTAATATGCTATAACCCGTACAATATTGTGAACATGTTAGTTATTATCAGGACTCGTGCATAAAGGAAACCAGATGGATCTGTTATGCAGCCCATAGACTTCTATTATGACGGAATAAAGGCATTCCATTATGCATTTCATCATAAAATTCCGTTATGGCCCGTGGTAACGGATTCCATACCACAAAGCGAGAAACTTCAGATCGAATTCTGCTTCATATGCTTCAAATCACTCAACACTAGCTATGATAATGCTACCAGATGTTAGAGTGGTCCTTAAAGAGAGATTGCCCCCTGCTGTAAGGAGGAAAAGAACTATGCATGTGCCTCTTCATGGCTTGGGGGTAGTTCTTGGGTTGTACAAAACTATAAGCTAATGTTAAAAAACACATATATCCAGTACAGACCAAAAGTTTGGACACACCTTCTCATTCAAAGAGTTTTCTGTATTTTCATGACTAGGAAAATTGTAGATTCACACTGAAGGCATTAAAACTATGAATTAACACATGTGGAATTATATACTTAACAAAAAAGTGTGAAACAACTGAAAATATGTCTTATATTCTAGGTTCTTCAAAGTAGCCACCTTTTGCTTTGATTACTGCTTTGCACACTCTTGGCATTCTCTTGATGAGCTTCAAGAGGTATTCACCTGAAATAGTATTCCAACTGTAACGGGGAGCCGGCGGCGCGCTTCCCCTCTGCCGTGCCGCCGGTCTCCCAGGAGTGCGCCGGAGCGAGGACGCAGGATGCGTCCTCGTCTCCATGACGACACTCACAGGAGAGGGTCCGGCACGCGCACTGATACAGCGCGTCCGGCGTCCTCCCCGCCCCCCTAGTAACGAGCAGGCGGGGATATCTGAGCGCTGGTCTGGGCAACCAGCGCTCAGAACATTTATTATATACCTGGTTTTGGGTCATGTGGCGCTGGCCACGCCACATGACCAAATTTGGTGCATATTTGAGTGCTGGTCACGTTTGGCCAGCGCTCGGTATGCAAATGAGGTCATGTGACGCTGGCCCCGTCACATGACCCAGTGGAGGGCTATTTAAAGCCACTAGTTGTCCTCCCTAATCGCCTGTGATTAGCGTTACTACTTTGATCAGTGCTTGTGCGACCTTGTGTTTGATTGCTGTTTTGACCCTGACCTTGGACTTGGACTTCGACCTCTCTTTGCTTCACCCCCGGTATTGACGTTATCTCCTGTGTATGACCCGGCTTGCTGACTATCCTGATTTTGTGTTTGTTTCGTCTGTGTTTGTCTCTCCAATTGTTCCCTGTTCCTCCCTGTGCACTTATACAGAGCAGGGACCGTCACCGTGGTTGTCCGCGGCCGCCTAGGGCCGACTGAGGCAAGCAGGCAGGGAGAGAACGGGGGGTATTCAGTACAGGGCGCACCTTCCCTTGTCTCCCCCGTGACAGAATCACAGGCCATACTAAATGGAGCCGTTGCGAGTTCTCACGGATCATATAGGTGACATGGCTCAGATGATCCAGGATCTGGCCGAGAGAATCCAACACCAGGAGCAGCTGCAAACTGCACCTGCAGCCGCTCCCTCCATTATTGAACCCCATATAAGGTTGCCCGATCGGTTTGTGGGTAACCGAAAAACTTTCCGTTCTTTCCAGGAAAGTTGTAAATTATATTTTCGTTTACGCCCACACTCCTCGGGTTCTGAGCAGCAGCGGGTAGGAATTATTATTTCCTTGCTGCAAGGGGATCCGCAGGAGTGGGCTTTCTCATTGCCATCTGACTCCCCATGTCTGTTGTCTGTGGAGGCCTTTTTCCAGGCCTTAGGTCTTTTGTATGAAGAACCAGACTGGGCCACTGTAGCAGAAACTCAGCTCAGGAACATTCAGCAGGGAAACCGCCCAGTAGAGGATTACTGTGCAGAGTTCAGGAAGTGGTGTGTCTCCTCTGGGTGGAATGACCCAGCTTTGAGAAGCCAGTTTAGGGTGGGGCTGTCAGACCAACTCAAGGATCTTCTGGTTAGTTATCCTACTCCTGACTCCCTAGAGACGAGCATGACTTTAGCTATTAAGCTGGATCGACGGGTGAGAGAAAGACAGAGGGAACGATCAAGTACTCCTCAAGCTGTCGTCCTGCCTGAGTTTCCTCCTCTGAGTCCACCTCCTGCCAAGCTCCCGGAGTCCATGCAGTTAGGAGGTATCCTGAAAAACCAAAGACGTTTAAAGGGAGCCTGCTTCTACTGCGGTGAGGTGAACCACTGGCTCCAGCAGTGTCCAAAACTTCCGCCCTCTAGGAGATCTCCGGTGGGAAGTAAGGTAACCCCAGCAGTGGTAAGGAGAAAGATTTTAGTACCCATCTCCATTGCATATGATCAATTCAGGGGTTCTGGAAAGGCTTTTGTTGACTCTGGTTCTGCTGCTAATTTTATTAATTTTGATTTTGTACAGTCTGTGGGTTTACCGATGGTCCCTTTAAGGGAGGGTATTCAAATTATCGCCCTCGACTCCACCCCCCTAAATAATGGGAGGATCGAGTTCTGTACTCCTAGTGTGACCCTGACGGTTGGGATTTCGCATTCCGAAAAATGTGTTTTTTGGGTCTTAAAGAATTTACCTGCTGACCTAGTTCTTGGTTTACCTTGGTTGCAGGACCACAATCCTGTAATCAATTGGTCAACAGGTGAATTAGAAAAATGGGGGCTGAATTGTGACAAGTGTTGCAAATCTGTATTGCAGTTGGGAGGTACTACTGAGTCTCTTTTCTTACCTGAGTACATCAATGATTTTTCGGACGTTTTCTCCATGTCCGAGACTGAGTTCCTCCCTCCTCACCGGCAATATGATTGTGCCATCGATATTATTGAGGGGTCCAGATATCCCAAGGGCCGTATCTATAATCTCTCTACTCCAGAGCGTCAGTCTATGAGGGATTATCTCAAGGAGAGTCTGGCCAAGGGTCACATCCGGCCTTCTGTTTCTCCCATGGGGGCAGGATTTTTCTTTGTCGGAAAAAAGGATGGAGGGTTGAGGCCCTGTATTGATTACAGGGAACTCAATAAAATTACTGTTAAAAACAGGTACCCGCTGCCCCTTATTCCTGATTTGTTGAATCAGGTTCAGGGTGCTTGTTGGTTTACTAAGCTAGATCTGAAGGGGGCGTACAACCTGATCAGAATCCGTGAGGGTGATGAATGGAAAACTGCCTTTAATACCCCGGAGGGTCATTATGAGTACCTAGTAATGCCCTTCGGGTTAAGTAATGCTCCTGCGGTGTTCCAAAATTTTGTCAATGACATTTTTAGACCATTTATTGGAAAATTTGTAATTGTCTATATTGATGACATCTTGATTTTTTCTACAGACTGGGAGAGTCACGTATCCCACACCAGGCAAGTGCTGGAGGTGTTACGTGAGAACAAGTTGTTTGTCAAGGGGGAGAAGTGTATCTTTGGTGTTCAGGAAGTGACCTTTTTGGGATACATTCTCACCCCTTTTTCCTTCAAAATGGACCCGGGTAAGGTACAGGCCATTGTAGATTGGGTGCGACCTTCCTCTCTGAAGGCGCTCCAGCGATTTCTGGGTTTTACTAATTTCTATCGGAAATTTATCAAAAATATTTCTGTTATAGCCAAACCCATTACGGATTTGACCCGCAAGGGAGCTGATTTAGTCAACTGGTCCCCTGCAGCTATTGAAGCTTTTGAAAAGCTAAAGCGGTTTTTTGTTGATGCTCCTGTGCTGATCCAGCCTGATCAAAATAAGCCGTTTGTAGTTGAGGTGGATGCATCTGAAGATGGTGTGGGGGCAGTACTGTCCCAGGGGTCTTCCACCTTAACTAATCTCAAGCCATGCGCCTTCTTCTCCCGCAAGTTCTCTCCTCCCGAGAGAAACTATGACATTGGTAATAGGGAGTTACTAGCAATCAAGTGGGCATTTGAGGAATGGCGTCATTTTTTAGAAGGGGCATTACACCGCATTACGGTCCTCACGGATCATAAGAATTTGATGTTTCTGGAATCTGCTAAGCGATTGAATCCCAGACAGGCGAGGTGGGCTTTGTTCTTTACTCGTTTTGACTTTTGTGTTACCTTCAGGCCCGGAAGCAAGAACATTAAGGCCGATGCCTTATCCCGAAGTTTCCAGGCGTATCAGCCTCCTGACGTCCCTCCTGAGCCCATCCTGCCAGCTGACATCATCGTAGCTGCTACCTCATCTGATCTCGCTTCCGAAATCTCGGCGGGACAACATCTTGCTCCCACTGGTACTCCCAATGACAAGTTATTTGTGCCAGCTCATTTGCGGTTGCGACTGCTGGGTGAGTGCCATAGCTCTGTTTTATGTGGACATCCTGGTATCAATGCCACCAAGGAGTTGGTCTCTAGGCAGTATTGGTGGTCGTCAATCTCCAGAGATGTTCAGGCTTTTGTAACTGCGTGCAATACTTGTGCCAGGTCCAAGAATCCCAAGACTCGGCCTATGGGTGAGTTGCGTCCATTACCCATACCTGGTAGACCTTGGTCACATCTGTCCATGGACTTCATCACGGATTTGCCATGCTCTGAGGGTAAAACCGTGATTCTTGTAGTGGTGGACAGATTCAGCAAGATGTGTCACTTTATTCCTTTGTGTAAATTACCCTCTGCAAAGGTTTTGGCTTCCGTATTTATGGACCACATAGTTAAACTACACGGTGTTCCTGAGAATATTGTTTCTGACAGGGGGTTGCAGTTTGTGTCTAAATTCTGGAGGGCCTTCTGTAAGAAGATTGATATTTCCTTATCCTTTTCGTCAGCCTTTCATCCAGAGACCAATGGTCAGACTGAACGTCTTAATCAGTCCGTTGAGCAATATCTCAGATGTTATGTTGCTGATAACCAGCATGTGTGGGCCAGATTCCTGTCTCTGGCCGAGTTCGCGATTAATAACCGTGTGAATTCGTCTTCTGGGGTATCGCCGTTTTTCTGCAACATGGGGTTTCATCCGCGCTTTGGCTCCTTTTCTCCAGATGTTTCGGCGGTCCCAGAGGCCAATGCTCTCTCTCAGGAACTGTGCACAGTTTGGGCACAGGTTCAGTCGAACCTGGAAAGAGCCCAAAGGATTCAAAAAACTAAGGCCGATAAGAAACGTTCTAAGGGTGTGAATTTCAAGGTGGGGGACATGGTATGGTTGTCAACTAAAAATCTACGTATGAAAGTACCATCCTATAAGTTTGCGCCTCGCTTCATTGGTCCATACAGGATCACCAAGGTGATCAATCCGGTGTCGTTTGAATTGTGTTTACCTGACTCCCTTCGTGTTCACAATGTTTTTCATATGTCTTTGCTTAAGCGTTATATTGCTCCCGCTGGTCCAGAGGAACTGCCCCCGCCTCCGGTTGAGGTGGAGTGACAAGTGGAGCACGAGATTCATAGAATCATTGACGTTAGGAAAGTCCGGAATTCCTTCCAGTACCTTGTACACTGGAGGGGATTTGGGCCTGAGGACAGATCTTGGGTACCGCTGAGCAGGATGCATGCAGACGCACTTGTTAGGAGTTTTCATCGACAGCATCCTGAAAAGCCGGTTCCTCCAGCTAAGGGTCCGGTGGCCCCTCGTGAAGGGGGGGGTACTGTAACGGGGAGCCGGCGGCGCGCTTCCCCTCTGCCGTGCCGCCGGTCTCTCAGGAGTGCGCCGGAGCGAGGACGCAGGATGCGTCCTCGTCTCCATGACGACACTCACAGGAGAGGGTCCGGCACGCGCACTGATACAGCGCGTCCGGCGTCCTCCCCGCCCCCCTAGTAACGAGCAGGCGGGGACATCTGAGCGCTGGTCTGGGCAACCAGCGCTCAGAACATTTATTATATACCTGGTTTTGGGTCATGTGGCGCTGGCCACGCCACATGACCAAATTTGGTGCATATTTGAGTGCTGGTCACGTTTGGCCAGCGCTCGGTATGCAAATGAGGTCATGTGACGCTGGCCCCGTCACATGACCCAGTGGAGGGCTATTTAAAGCCACTAGTTGTCCTCCCTAATCGCCTGTGATTAGCGTTACTACTTTGATCAGTGCTTGTGCGACCTTGTGTTTGATTGCTGTTTTGACCCTGACCTTGGACTTGGACTTCGACCTCTCTTTGCTTCACCCCCGGTATTGACGTTATCTCCTGTGTATGACCCGGCTTGCTGACTATCCTGATTTTGTGTTTGTTTCGTCTGTGTTTGTCTCTCCAATTGTTCCCTGTTCCTCCCTGTGCACTTATACAGAGCAGGGACCGTCACAGTGGTTGTCCGCGGCCGCCTAGGGCCGACTGAGGCAAGCAGGCAGGGAGAGAACGGGGGGGTATTCAGTACAGGGCGCACCTTCCCTTGTCTCCCCCGTAACACCAACAGTCTTGAAGGAGTTCCCAGAGATGCTTAGCACTTGTTGGCCCTTTTGCCTTCACTCTGCGGTCCAGCTCACCCCAAACCATCTGGATTGGATTCAGGTCTGGTGACTGTGGAGGCCAGGTCATCTGGCGTAGCACCCCATCACTCTCCTTCTCAGTCAAATAGCCCTTAAACAGCATGGAGGTGTGTTTGGGGTCATTGTCCTGTTTATAAATAAATGATGGTCCAACCAAACGCAAACCTTCGGGTAAATTTTATGAAAATCTATTCTACATATGAAGGAAATAATATTTGTAATATACTTTAACCCTTTCAGTACGGAGCCACTTTTCACCTTAAATCCCAGGCCGATTTTTGTAAATCTGACATGTGTCACTTTATGTGGTAATAACTTTGGAATGCTTTTACTTATCCAAGCCATTCTAAGATTGTTTTCTCGTGACACATTGTACTTCATGACAGTCATAAATTTGAATCAATATATTTCACCTTTATTTATGAAAAAATCCAAAATTTACCAAATATTTTGAAAAATGTGAAATTTTCAAACTTTCAATTTCTCTGCTTTTTAAACAGAAAGTGATACATCATACAATATTTATTACTTAACATTCCCCATATGTCTACTTTATGTTGACCTCATTTTGCAAATGTCATTTTATTTTTTTAGGGCGTTAGAGGGCTTAGAAGTTTAGAAGCAATTTTTCAAATTTTCAAAAAAATTTCCCAAACCACCTTACCTAATGGAAACCACACGTAAATGTCCCAATTTTAGAAACTACACCCCTCAAATTATAAAAAAACTGATGTTACAAACTTTGTTAACCCTTGAGGTGTTCCACAAGAATGAAAGGAAAATGGATGTGAAAATTAAAAAAATCACTTTTTTTGTAGATCATTCATGTTAATATTTTTTTTTTTGCAATACAGCAAGGGTTAACAGAAAAATAAACCTCAATATACATTACTCTGATTCTGCAGTTTACAGAAATACCCCATATGTGGTAGTAAACTGCTCTATGGGCATGTGGCAGTGGTCAGAAGGAAACCAGCTCCATATGGATTTTGGAGGCAGATTTTGCTAGAATGGTTTTTAGTCACTATTTTGTATTTGAAGAGACCCTGACGTACCCCTACAGTGGAAACCCTCAAAAAGTGACCACATTTTAGAAACTACACCCCTTAAAGAATATATTAAGGGGGGTACTGACCACTTTGACCCCCTAAGCGTGTTATGGAATTTGGAAACACTTGGCTGTGAAAATGAAAAGTTTCATTTCTTCCAAAAAAATGTTGTTTTAGCCCCAAATTTTTCATTTTTCACAAGGGGTAACAGGAGAAAAAGCACCCCATAATGTGTTATCCATTTTCTCCTCAATACGGCAACATCCCATATGCGGTGGTAAACTGCTGTGGGGGCACATGGCAGGATTCTGAACAGAAGGAGCGCTATATGGCTTTTGCAGCGCAGATTTTGATGGATTGGTTTATGGGTGCCATTGGTTTTTATTTTTTAAGTTATTGTCTTATGTGGGGGCTCATTTTTTTGCGGGATACGGTGAGGTTTTCATTGGTACCATTTTTAGGTACATCAAACTTTTTGATTGCTTGGTATTACACTTTTTGTGAGGAATGTTGAAAAAAACGTCTGTTTTGGCATAGTTTTTTTAAAAAAAATTTATAGCATTCACCTGAAGGGGCATATCATGTGATATTTTTCTAGAGCAGGTTGTTACGGACATGGTGATACCCAATATGTCTCATTTTTATTTTTGTTACGTTTTACACTGTGAAAGCCTTTTTGAATAGAATAGAATCTTGTTTTTGTGTTGCCATTTTCTGAGAGCCATATTTTTTTACTTTTTGGCCGATTGTCTTAGGTAGGGTCTCATTTTTTGTGAGATGAGATGACGGTTTGATTGGTACCATTTTGGGATAAATACGCCTTTTTGATTGCTTGGTATTATACTTTGTAAGCCAAGGTGACAAAAAATGGCTGTTTTGATATAGTTTTTTATTTTTTTACTTTACAGCATTAACCTCAGTGGGCATATCATGTGATATTTTTATAGAGCAGGTTGTTACAGATGTGGCAATACCTAATATGGCTATCATTTTTATTTTTGTTAAGTTTTACACAGTGAAAGCCTTTTTGAACAGAATAAAATCTTATTTTTGTGTTGCCATTTTCTGAGAGCTATATTTTTTTCATTTTTTTTTTTTGGGCGATTGTCTTAGGTAGGGTCTCATTTTTTGTGAGATGAGATGATGGTTTGATTGGTACCATTTTGGGCTAAATAGGTATTTTTGATTGCTTGGTATTACACTTTTTGTGAGGCAAGGTGACAAAAAATGGCTGTTTTGACATAGTTTTAAAAAACAAATTACAGCATTAACCTGAGGGGGCATATAATGTGATATTTTTATAGAGCAGGTTGTTACGAATGTGGCAATACCTAATATGGCTATCATTTTTATTTTTTATTAAGTTTTACACAGTGAAAGCCTTTTTGAATAGAATAAAATCTTGTTTTTGTGTTGCCATTTGCTAAGAGCCATATTTTTTTTATTTGGGGGGCGATTGTCTTAGGTAGGCAGGCATGAGATTCAGCCAGTTCCCTCAAGTTCTCCAGAACTGGTTGTTAAAATTACAGATCCAGCTGGCAGCTGGAGATGAGTCCTTCTATTCCATAGTTTAGCTCCTAAGGCTTTTTAGAAGTTGGGTGGTATGTGTGTGTAGTGTATATGTGGTGTATTTAAGTGTGTGTACCATGTATATGGTGTATTTATGTGTATGTGTGTTGCATATATGTGATGTATATGTAAACATGTGTCATGATTTTTTGTGGGATGAGAAGGCGGTTTGATTGGTACCATTTTGGGATAAATATGCCTTTTTGATCGCATGGTATTAACTTTTTGTGAGGCAAGGTGACAAAAAATGGCTGTTTTGACATAGTTTTTTAAAAAAAAAATTTACAGCATTCACCTGAGGGGACTTATCATGTGATATTTTTATAGAGCTGGTTGTTACGAATGCAGCGATACCTAATATGTCTATCATTTTTATTTTTGTTAAGTTTTACACATTGAAAGCCTTTTTGAATAGAATAAAATCTTATTTTTGTGGTGCCATTTTCTGAGAGTCCTATTTTTTTATTTTCTGGCCGATTGTCTTAGGTAGGGTCTCATTTTTATTGGGAAGAGATGATGGTTTGATTGGTACCATTTTGGGCTAAATACGCTTTTTTGATCGCTTGGTATTACACTTTTTGTGAGGCAAGGTGACCAGAAAATGGCTTTTTTGACACTGTTTTTATTTTATTTTTTTACTACGTTCACCTGACTGGGTGGATCATGTGATATTTTTATAGAGCCGGTCGATATGGATGCAGCGATACCTAATATGTCTACTTATTTTGGTAAAAGGACACTTTTTTTTTACTTGAAACTCTTATTTTTTGTAAAACTTTATTTTTTTAACTTCTTTTTTCACTTTATTTTTTGTCCCACTCTAGGACTTCAACTTTTGGGGGTCTGATCCCCTGCACAATGCATTACAATATTTCTGTATTGTAATGCATTGGCTGTAAGTGTATTACCCACTGTAATACACTTACAGCTTCCTGCCTGTGAGATCCATGGGGCTGGATCTCACAGGCTGTCACGGAAGGCAGCCACGATGCCTAAGGAAGGCATCAGGGCTGCCTTCCCTGCCATCGGATCCCTGTCACAGCAGTGCGGGAACCCAATAGAAATCGCAACCCTTCAGGATACCGCATGTGCCGTGTTCAGCGATGACCATGGCAGTGCGAGGGTTAATGCACTGGTATCAGTGTTTTCACCGATGCTGGTGCATACAGCAGGGCTCCGGCTATCGGTCACTGACGGACTCCTGCAGCTGATCGGGCTGGTGTAGCTCCTGCGCCCGCCCGATCATAGAGCCGTAGCAGTATGGCACTGGGATTTTTGTCCCAGCTTCCAGTGCCATACATGCATGGTGCAGGTATCCTAAGGGTTAATTATTTTTATTACATTTTCATAGCAAAATAGACACCTGAAGTTCAGGTGTTTATTGCTTTTTAGAATTCGTAATTTCCCCCACTGCTGGATTTCCCTGGGGCCACACTGAGCACTGTACAGGCCTGAGCATCGCTCCTCTGCCTGTACCAGCACTTCTCTGCTAAAGCCTGGCATAGATGGGCTATGTCAGGCCTTCGCAGAGTGGGCACAGGCAGAGGAGTGATGTGCTAAGAGCTCCTGCCCTGCACTCACTAATAGCTTGCATACCAAATTGGTACAGGCTACTAGCAGAGCTAAGGCCTCTTTCACACGAGCGTCGCGGATTCGGTCCGGATGCGTTCAGGAAAACTCGCACCATTCTGCAAGCAAGTTCAGTCAGTTTTGTCTGCGATTGCGTTTAGTTGTTCCGTTTTTTCCGCGCGGGTGCAATGCGTTTTGATGCGTTTTTCACGCGCGTGAAAAAAAACTGAATGTTTACAAACAACATCTCTAAGCAACCATCAGTGAAAAACGCATTGCATCCGCACTTGCTTGCGGATGCAATGCGTTTTTAACGCAGCCCCATTCACTTCTATGGGGCCAGGGCTGCGTGAAAAACGCAGAATATAGAACATGCTGCGATTTTCACGCAACGCAGAAGTGATGCGTGAAAAAAAACGCTCATCTGAAAAGACCTATTGAAATGAATGGGTCAGGATTCAGTGCGGGTGCAATGCGTTCATATCACGCATTGCACCCGCGCGGAAAACTCGCTCGTGTGAAAGGGGCCTAAGGGTACTTTCACACTAGCGTTAGCAAGTGCAGGTTAGGAGGCTCTGCTAAAGTCTCACACGGCCCATCCATGCCAAGCTTTAGGAGAACAACAAGGGTACAGGCAGGGGAGTGATGATCCAACCTGTATAACATTTAGTGCGGCCACAGGGGTATGAGTGTACAGATTGCAAAGCAGGATAGGCACCTCACCTTCAGGTGTTTATTTGGCTAGCAAAAGTTTTAAAAAATTAAAGTATATTACAAATATTATTTCCTTCACATGTAGAATAGAATTCAATAATGTTTACCAGAAGGTTTAGGTATACTTTGACCCTTTCCTGAAGTTCACCATAATAGTATGTCAGAAGTTGGGTATTTAAAGATGGCACCTGTCCCAGAGCGGAGCAGGTGCCATAGCCACCAGTCAAATGTGACCACTGCATCTGAGAGCACAAAACTCTGAAGCACTGTGTTTCCAGGCCTGGAACAGCTCACCAGTGCAGCAATTGGAGGATACAATGTCTTTCACAGGTATATACCAAGGTAGGCCTGCAAGTGGCAGCACTACATTGCAATATACTGAATCTTCTTTTTGTCAATGGATTTATTTCCATTGATAAATAGAAGTGGCAATCTAACTATTGCATGATGTTAGGCTCTTGGGGGTATTAAAAATAGTAGAAAAAAGGTAAAAAAAAAAGTCTTTAAAAAATATAAAAACTGTAAAAAAAAAAAAATTAAATCACTCCCCTTTCCCCAGCAAAAAATAAACAATGAAAAAAATATAAATTTTTTTGTCACTTCACTTCCCCAAAAAATAAAATAAATGAGTAAAATGAATAAAAAGTGATCAAAAAGTCATACACATTCCGAAATGGTATAACTAAAAATTACACGCATCCCTCTTCTACTCATAAGAGTAGTAGAAGCTTGGAACAAACTTCCAGCAGAGGTGGTTGATACATCCACAGTAGCTGAATTTAAACATGCCTGGGATAAACATGTATCTATCATAAGATAACAATAAAAGGATAATAAAAGGGCAGACTAGATGGACCAGGTGGTCTTTTTCTGCTGTCAATCTTCTATGTTTCTAAGAAATTAGCCTTCTCACAGCTCCATAGAGATAAGCATAAAATATCAGAATATTTCAGTATTAAAACACTAGAAAAACTATATAAATATGGTATTGTTGTAATCATACTGACCTAGAGAATGAAGGGCATGGGTCAGTTTTACTGAATATGGAACGGCGTAAAAACAAAACCCATAAAACTGTGGTGGAATTGCATTTTTTGCAATTCCACCCCATTTCGATTTTTTTCCAGCTTCCCACTACATTTTTTGCTAAAATAAATTGTGCCATTAGAAAGTACAACTTGTCCCAAAAAAACAAGCCTTCCTACAGCTATGTGAACGGAAAAATGAAACGAAAAAAGTTATGGCTCTGGTAATGCAGTAAGCAAAAAACGGAAATGCAGTTTTTTGTCCCAGTCCTGAAAGGTTTAAACCTGTCAACAATCATATATCTCTTGTAGGCAAATGTGTGTGAACCCCTGTGTTTACATATATATTGCTTTATGTGTAATTCTCTGTTATACATCTTCAGTAAAATTGAAAAAACTTATGAATAGAAAGTGAAGTTTAACACATCACCTGAATTCCCACAGAAAAGTATTTGTTACAAATATATTCCCAAGAAAACAGGAGAAAAAAGTGACCAGCTTCCAAATATATTCCCAAGGTCTAATAATGCAAGTGTGGAGAGAAGCATAATGTGGATGAGGCAAACATCATTTTCATGCGAATAGATGCACCAGTTCATTTTGGAAATAGATATTTCCACACCAAAACCATCCAGGGAATAGAGAAGTCAGAATTTTCTATAAACAGACGAAATAATCAAGAGTTTTAAAAAAATATGCCAGAAAGGCAAAAATTACAATGTAGACTACAGCACATGAAGTGCACATATAGGTGCCCCAGGCCATATATTATGCGGTGACATGGTTAGAGATTGTGAATTTAAAGGTCTGTCACCAAATAACCCACTGTTAAACCAGGCAAAATGCCCTGTGGGGCTAGATCAGCAGAATATAATGATACCTTTCACTTAGCGATCCATTGCTTCAATCTGCCAAAAAAGTACTTTTAATCCATATGCAAATGAGCACCTATGTGCACCAAGGATGTACCTGTGCTACTCTGGGCACCCTTGCTCCTCCTTATTCCTTTGAGACCCTCCCTCTTCTTCTTGATTCACAGGGCCAGGTTCCCTGGTCGTGTCAATCAAGGAGAAGGAGGAGCCAAAAAGTATACTTTTATGTTTTCTGATTAAATAAACATTAACTTTTTGATTTTATCTTGGAGTGCCGGCTACTCACTACTTCAACATTCAGAGACCGTGGAAAGTGGGTAACTATAGCTTGTGCAGAATTTTTGGGATGGTGATTTGAAATATACTTGTTTTATTATTTTTTAACCAATACAAAACTGGGGGACATACATAAAGGTGACCCAGGCCCATAGCAAAGGTTAAAAGATGGCCCCCTTCTGGTGCTAGTTAACACTACTATATCCCTAACTACATGAAACAGCAAGAATTCTTTGCCCACAACTTATTATGATCCTTGGTTTCATTCTTTCCACCATTTCTTTCTCTGGATAAGCAGGGCCATTTTAGATGTGACTTCAACCTCCTCCCTAAAGTGGGTGCTGTGAGGTCTACCCTGTCCAATCATGGAGATTCTCCAACACAGGACCTTTTGGGAAGGACCATCCCAACACTTCTTAGTTGGTGCTCAGGGAACGGTTGATATATTTCCTTAATAACTGATTATTTCATGCTAAATGTAAAATGACAAATTTAGCTAAAACAATGTAGAAAGCGGAAATTAACTGCCTCAAGTAATTCTTACATATATTTCAAATAAAAGTCAACTGGTGTCCCCTGGTGTGGCAGTAGCCTACCTGTGTGTGTTAAGTTTAAATTGAGTGTCAAGCCTCAGTCGTCTGTTTCGTATTTTCAGTTTCCACATGGTCACAATTTTAAACAATTTTGGGACTTGTTCAGTTTAATTAAACCAGCATATAGGTGATCAACACCAATACACAGGCTAGCTAACAAAAGTATCTGTGAAGGATAGCAAATTTAAGCCTAAATCAGTTTCCCTATATTCAAACATTTGTAATCAATACTTTTTTTCTGGGGGGGGGTCGTTGATTATATTCAAACTAGCAGCATATATATGTGATTATTACACCATTACACAGAGTAACTCACAACATTATCTGGGAGGCCCAAAAATGTCCAGGCTATGGAACGGTTTCAAACGAAAGACCCAGAGCCAGAATGTGGGTAGCAGCAGCACTAACTATCCAGCGAGAAGTAGTAGTACTAGGCTGTAGTTGTCCCTGCTGGCTTCAGAAAAGTGCAACATTATATTTGAAGAGAAAGAAGATGAGATAGTGAATTGGATGGCTTACTCCTCCTCTCAGTCGCAGCAGGATGACGTGGAGGTGACTTCAGAGTCTGACACCATGCGTTGGAGCCAGGGGTCACAACGTTCCTCCTTGCAGCCCCAAAGAAGGCTTTCAGTGGAGTCCTCCCAGTCTTCACTGCACCTTCCTAGAGGGATGCATTCCTTTTTCCTAAAAAATGGCAAGAAAACTCCACCGCATCCTACAGAAGATAGTCAAGAGAGTTTCCCTGTTGACGACTTGTGTGAGAGCAGTGTACTGCCCTGAGAAGAAGGTGGAGAAGGAGGCTGCAGAAACCAGGTATAGCTGTGTTGGTGGTGGTAGTAGTGGCCGCTCTAGCCACAGCATTGGTACTGGGGAAGCGACAATTTGCAGTTGGGGAAGAGCAGGTGAAGGGGGGGAGCTAAAGAGCCCATCATGATATCCAAGAGTCGGATAGAGAGGACTCCGGTGATGATTGTGTGCTGGACAGGACCTGAGAGCCACATAAAGGTGCTGAGGAGGAGGCGACATCAGAAGAGGAAGCTGATGACATCAGCAATAAAGAGCAGAGGCCATGTACCTCCTAAAGAACAGTCAGGGCCATGTCTGCTTCGGGATCTAGGTTTGCCACTAACACTGTGGGTGGTTTAGGCCTAAATGTGGCAAAGTTAAACCCAGCTCAGCTGCCTCTACCTCTGCTGTGTGAGTATCTCCCACCTGGCATTTTTCTCCACACTGCTGGAAGACAAAAGCATTGCCTTGTGCAAGCTGTAAAGGAGCAAAATAAGACGTGGGCAAGCAAACGTAGGAACCACAGCTCTATTGAGTCACATGAAGTGGCATGACCACATCCCGAGGGCAAACAAGGGTGGCAGCCAACCATCGAAGCATGAGTTCCCTACTTCTCTCTGTCCTACTAGTGCCAGCCAGGCCACATCCACAGCAGTACAGTATCTTTCACATTCTCATCATCCCTTGCCACTTCTCCCATTCAGACTCCTCCTCCTCTGCTCCATCATCAGCCATCGATAATGAAGTGCATGACCTGGACACAACGCTGCATGCAGGACCAGATTAAGGCTACCAGCAGTATGGAGCACAAAATTTATGATGGGGCCCCCCCCTCGCCGCAACTTACGCGAGGCCCTCCAGAACAATGTAACAAAGTTCCGTTGAGGGTTATGTTTGAATCCAGTTTCAAGAATTTAAATGTAAGCCTTGAACGGAAAGCCCAGTGAAGGGCTAATAGTGATCTGAATATAGCCTTTGAAAAAATATCAACGAGATGTTACCAGTTGGGTGGGTGGAGGTTGCTGATACTGTCCAATCAGTGCTGACAGACTGAAAAGACGCACCCCAACTGGAAACAGCCAGTTGACTATTTATATAAAAATGATGTCATCACGTTCGTCTGCTCTGTTGCCCGCAGCTCCGGATAGGCTCTGGCCTATCCGGGGCTGCGGTGACCCGGGTCAGACGGATGCGACTATCTCACTGGCGGAAGTAGCCAGTGAGATATGAGACAGCGGAGCACGGGACTGCAAAGGTCCCGTGCTCCACTGTACCACCGGCAGCGGGGGGCGGCACCAGGGGCGCGGGGGGTAGGGTGGCCACCTGCTTCATCTCAAAAAGGAGGACATTCTCGACCACACCCACAACCTGCTAAACCACACCCCCAACCTTCTAAACCACTCCCCTCGTCCAGTAAGTGCCTGGCAAAAGAAAAAAAAAGGGGAAAACCTAAAGCTGAGCTGTGCTGGGGCTGGAGTGCTTGTTTGCTCTGAAGCTGACACTCCACATACAATAAGACATGAGCCAGAGGGAGCACAGCGCTGGCAGCATCACCACAGTCATTTAAACACAAGGATGAGGAAACTTTTTTCCTCTTTTTGGTGATGCGCACACTGATGTGCAGGTGTATGGTATGTGTCCACTGTGGGCAGTTCTCAGCATTAGATCACTGATTGGCTGCAGCAGTAACATACCATATACCGGCAAGTCCTTGCTGAAGAAACAGGTGACACATATTTGAATGGACATTACATTCACCAGCACCAGACATACCAGATGATACAGCAGCACATACCTCTGACATCCAGTGACGTCTTCCTGATGTAGATCTTCTCTTTTCTCATCTTCTCTATTTGGCCCACACCGCCTTCTTTCAGCCCCATCTTCTCTCTGCCACAAAGACATCATAGATTACCCACTTTTACTGTTATCCTGCTGCTGCCTAAAATACTGCGCCCACTGTGCTCCCCAATGTACCCAAATACTATACCGTGCCCCCCGTGCCCGCATCAGACCTCAGATCAGCCCACAGTGCCAGCATCAGACCTCAGATCAGCCCGCTGTGCCTCCTTCAGACCTCAGATCAGCCCGCTGTGCCTCCTTCAGACCTCAGATCAGCCCACAGTGCCTCCTTCAGACCTCAGATCAGCCCACTGTGCTTCCTTCAGACCTCAGATCAGCCCACAGTGCCTCCTTCAGACCTCACATCAGCCCACAGTGCCTCCTTCAGACCTCACATCAGCCCACCGTGCCCCCACCAGACCTCACATCAGCCCATCGTGCCCCCATCAGACCTCACATCAGCCCACAGTGCCAGCATCAGACCTCAGATCAGCCCACAGTGCCCCCATCAGACCTCAGATCAGCCCGCTGTGCCTCCTTCAGACCTCAGATCAGCACACAGTGCCTCCTTCAAACCTCAGATCAGCCCACTGTGCCCCCTTCAGACCTCAGATCAGCCCACTGTGCTTCCTTCAGACCTCACATCAGCCCAGTGTGCCCCCATCAGACCTCACATCAGCCCACAGTGCCCCCATCAGACATCAGATCAGCCCACTGTGCCCCCATCAGACCTCGCATCAGCCCACTGTGCCCCCTTCAGACCTCAGATCAGCCCACAGTGCCTCCTTTAGACCTCAGATCAGCCCACAGTGCCCCCTTCAGACCTCAGATCAGCCCACAGTGCCCCTTTCAGACCTCAGATCACCCACAGTGCCTCCTTCAGACCTCACATCAGCCCACAGTGCCCCCTTCAGACCTCAGATCAGCCCACAGCGCCCCCTTCAGACCTCAGATCAGCCCACAGTGCCCCCTTCAGACCTCAGATCAGCCCACAGTGCCCCCATCAGATATCAGATCAGCTCACAGTGCCCCCTTCAGACCTCAGATCACCCTATAGTGCCCCCTTCAGACCTCAGATCACCCTATAGTGCCCCCTTCAGACCTCAGATCACCCTATAGTGCCCCCATAGACATCACATCACCCTATAGTGCCCCCATCAGACCTCAGATCAGCCCATAGTGCCCCCTCCAGACCTCAGATCACCCTGCGCCCCAACTGTAAAAAAGGAGGACTTCTGGCGCGGGGCCCCCCTGAAATCATTGGAGCTGGGGCCTGGAGCAGTAGCTCTAAATGGTCCAATTATAATCCGGCCCTGGCTGCATGGCCAGCAATCCAACACTGGGTAAAAGCACAAGCCAGGTTCAAATAGAATGCTATTCCCCTAACTGGTGGAATGACCAAGTCCTAGAATTGGTCGCACAGCCATGTGCACTGCACACATGCCATCCAGTATTCCTACCAGTGCCACATAGTAGGCCTGAGGTGCAGCTGATAGGGATAGACACTGTGAGAGCACTGGAAGGTAACTAAGTTACATCATGTTTGCACCTGTTATTGAACAGTCTGAGCCTGGTTACAGATAAGGTTATAAATAATATTTCTAAACAGTTTTTTAGGCATATGCAGAAGCTCTATTCTTTGAGGATGAACTTCTGTACAATGTACATAGTATTCACCTTACAAAATATATGTGCAGTGAGCCCCAGAGGAGTCGGTGCAGAGGTTGACAGTGCTAGTGGTCCTGATGAAGTTGCTTCCTGGGGATCAGTGCAGTGAAAATGTAGTAATGAAGAACTAGGCCAGAATTAAACATATAAAAGTCTCTTTTGCTTAGTGCAACGTAGAACTTCATATACATTCAATAGCAGCATTCAATTAGCAGATTTTAAATGTGAGTTCCTGGCATCAGTAAGGGTTATGGAGGCAGGTTGGATGGCTGCAATTTAGCACTAGAATTGTCCTGGCCTAGTAGTAGTCTGAGTGATGGGTGTCTTCTCTGTAGTCCCTCACGGGTGTCTGTAATGCTGGTTGGAGCTGTCTATCATCTCAAGGATTTACCTGAGACTGTCTATCTTTGATCTGTTAGGAGAATCCTCTTTAGAAGCAGGAGCTCAGGCGTATGCTTCTTCTCCACACTGTCTGGAAAGAAACTCCCCCTTCTGGAAGCAAGCAGGACTAGCCCACTGTGGAGGAACAAGGTGGTTAGCCCTCTTCCTGGTTAACCCTTACCATCCATCCCTTACTGGTAGTTACGGCCAATAACTTGAAAAGTACATAACAACATAAAACACAATACAATACATAACTATTTACAATTACTAGTACCCCAAGTCTGGGGTACTACATATGTATTATTACAATAAAATATAACTCTGTTCCTTTTCTCAAAGTCTGATGGGTAACAATATTGAAAAGTATCACACTGTAATAGAAGTCTTCATCCACGTCACATAGTCCATGGTATGCTCTCTATCAGGGCCGCTTCTGCCATGAGGCGAGATGAGAATCTCGCCTCAGGCGGCAGTTTTCTGTATTTTTGAGTGGGCGGCATCCAGACAGCAGTTAAAGGGGTTGTCCGAGTAGTTTTTTTTGTCCTTTGTATGTTTCTAACTAGTCAAATACAACAGCTTTTCCATATACTTTCTGCTTCTAAAGCTGCTGGTTTATCAGGTTTCACTCAGGGTCACATGACCTATGATGTCAGCTTGCCTCCCTGCTAATCTTATATTCGTGCACAGAGCCTGTACACGAGACATCACTGTGCTGGAAGCCACCCCCCCCCCCTCGGGTTGCTGCTGCTATCTGCTCTCTCCCTGGATTCTTTCAGATAAAACATTATCCCCTTCAGCCAGAACACACTGAAGGCTTTACAACAGCAGATGTAAAGAGACACAGGATCTGCTCTCCTCACCCTACAGACACAGAGCTGACACTGGAGCTGATCTGGAGGAGATGCAAAGTATTGTATTTTACAAGAACAGGTAGGGGGAAGACCCTGTGTGTATCAGCAGTGTCATTGTACAGCTGGGACTTGTAGTCCTACACATACAACATGCTGCTGAGTATTCAAGCAGGCAGACATGTCACTCAGGCCAGCTCTTGTATTCACTGCCTTTGCATAGCAGGAAGGGGGAGGGGCAGAGATTGTTATTACTGCATGTAAACAAAGAGCCAGAAGAGAACCAAGGAAATAAGGAAATATAGATTTTTTTTGCCTAAAACTTGCTTAACTTAGTTATATATAGCTGCCCATCAGATTTACAGTACTATACATTTTTTTACATAACTCGGAAAACTCCTTTAAACACTGCTGGTGGATGCCACCTGTGTTCCCTGTAAGCTGCGCTCCCCCCCCTCCCCTCCTGGAGCGCAGGGAGCTGGGTCCCATCACTCACCCACAGCTCAGCTCCCTGAACTCCTCTCCTTCTTCAGGCTGGCAGATACTGAATGGTGAATTCAGTCTGCAGCCACAGATCGTGCCGCAAGCCTGTGTGGGCAGAGCTTGCAGCCCGGGAATCTGCATAAGCTCCGCCCACACAGTCACGCGGAGCCATCTTTGTCTGCAGCAGGGGAGAGAAGACTGTGAGGAGCGGGACAAAGTGAGTAGGTACTGTGTTAGGTACAGAGGAGGCACAGATGGCATTTCTCCTACAAAGGGGACACAGAGGAGAGGGCATTAATACTACAAAGGGGGCACAGTGGAGAGGGCATTAATACAACAAAGGGGCCACAGAGGAGAGGGCAATAATACTACAAAGGGGGCACCTACAAAGAGCAACAATGAGTCCGAATAGCTCAAAAATACTTTTTATTGATACATGTAATAAATAAATAAATACATAATTAAAACAGTCGCCATGGATAGGGAGTACAGAGAAGATATAACAAGTATGGCTCCCCTCACATAATCAACCCCCTCAATAAGGGTGCATTCACACGACCGTAAGTGTTTTGCGGTCCGCAAATTGCGGATCCGCAAAACACGGATAGCGGCCGTGTGAGTTCCACAATTTGCGGACCGCACATGGCTAGCGCTATATAGAGAATGCCTATTCTTGTCCGTGCTTGCGGACAAGAATAGGACATGCTCTATATTTGTTGCGGCGCCGCAGAACGGAACACGGTGTGCTGTCCGCATCTTTTGCAGCCCCATTGAAATGAATGGGTCCGCACCTGTTCCGCAAAATTGCGGAACGGATGCGGACCCAAAACTACGGTCGTGTGAATGCACCCTAATACAAATAATTAAGTAATGAGTATAGTCACATATATTGAGACTGCAATCAGCACATCCAATACGGAAAAGACCGCATCATAAAAGGATCTCACCGCGCATGCATCCAGCCTGTCATATAGAGAATATGCATATGTCAATGACACTACTATAGAGCGTAAACAACAACCTTTTTTTTGGGGGGGGGACAAGGTGAAAAAATCAACCCTTATGAGGAGAGTTATATTATATAGCGCTAAAGTGCTAGTGCAAAAGTACAAAACAGACAGATGAATTTATACATGATTAAGAATTACATTAATTCCAAAATACAAAAATAACACATACAGTACATGATTAGTGATACAATAAATGCAAAATGAAAAAAAAAAGAATAAAAAATAATAACAATAAAAAGTGCATATAAATAAAAATGAAAAGTGAAAAAAGAAAGTTCATGTGCCAATAGTATCAGTGCATCTTAGTATTACTCTTCCTCTAATGGTCCTTTCCTTCGCATCTCCATCCACCACATAAATGGCCAAGTTCATAAATATGCATCTACATCTCTATACGTCTCAGAAAGAAGAAATTTGTTACAATCCATCCTTAGGTGCATAATATATGGACTCTGTGAGCTGACTAGTGGGCAATCTAAAATAAGAAAAACAAAATGAAAATCAAGAAACACATCTTAAAACTGTAGCAGCACTCATAGGAATGGAGCAAAACTCAATGACTCATTAAGTCCTCTGGGGTACATAGTCCCCAGAGTCCATATCCATTTGGCTTCAAGTTGTGCAAGTACTTTCATGGTGTCCCCTCCTCTCAAATCAAGTTCCACTCTGTCTATACCCCTCACCCTAAGAAGCGAGGCGTCACAATCATGTACCAATTTGAAGTGTCTCGGGATCGATTTCAGAGCTGTCATCAATTTCCTTAGTTTTAATAATATCTCTGACATGCTCCCTCACATGGACTTTTAATTCCCTCGTAGTGAGTCCTATATATATTTTTGGACATGAGCACATCGCAAAATGTACTACCGCTCTAGTATTACATGTGATTGAATGAGTTATTTTAAAAGTTTTTGTTTGGTCCACATTGAAAAAGTCCGTAGCACGTAAGATGTTGGGGCATGCTAGACATCTTCCACAAGGTTTACAACCCCACTAAATGGTCTTTGAGATTTTTTGAACGTCTCGGTACTAAAGACGGGTACGGTGTCAAGTATTTCTCAAGTAATGGATCAGATCTTAGGATGGGCCAGAACTTCACAAAGATTGATTGCATTTCAGTCCATCGTGCATGATAATTAGTGATATATCTGACTATGTCACTTGATTCTTTCTTTGGTCTAGAGTGGACCAAGGAGATACGATTTAGGTTTTTTGCCCTTTTATATGCTCTCTTAATTGATCTCCTACTATATCCCCTCTCCCGAAACCGCCCAGAAAGGATTTGTGATTGTCTCTCAATATCTTCAGGGGGGCACAGTGTGTATTACTATTACAAAGGGGGGCACAGTGGGCATTACTAATAGAAAGGGGGACACACAGGGCATTACTACTGCAAAGTGGGCACCGTGGGCATTACTACTACAAAGGAGGCACAGAGGGCATTATTACCATAAAGGGGCACAGAGGGCTTTTCTACTATAAAAAGGGGCACAGAGGGCTTTTCTACTATAAAGGGGAGCACAGATGGCACTACTACTATAAAGGGGCCACAGAAGGCTTTGCCACCATAAAGAGGGCACAGAGGACATTGCTACTATAAAGGGGGCACAGAGGGCATTATTACTATAAAGGGGGCACAGAGGGCATTACTACTATGAAGGGGGCACAATAGGCATTATTACTATGAAGAGGGCACAATAGGCCTTACTACTATGAAGGGGCACAATGGGCATTACTACTGTGCAGGGACACAGTGGGCATTACTACTATGAAGGGGGAACAATGGGCATTACTACTGTGAAGGGGGCACAGAGAGCGCACAACTACTGTGAGGGGCACAAAGAGAGTATTACCACTGTGAAAGGGGCTCAGATGTGCCTGTCCCTGTGTGTGTCTGTCCCTGTGTGTATCACCATCACCATGCCCACAGTGTTCCTATGTCTTGACGCAGCTGCATCAGGACGTTCTGTGTGGGCAAGAAGAAGAAGAAGGAAGAGGAGGCAGCGCCGCCAGCATGGAGTCCGTGGGAGAGGCACCGGGAGGCACACTAAGGACGCAGGTAACACTACCACATGATCTACACTAGTGTTAACTGTGGTTTTACATAGGACTGCAGGTAACACTACCACATGATCTACACTAGTGTTAACTGTGGTTTTACATAGGACTGCAGGTAACACTATCACATGATCTACACTAGTGTTATCTGTGGTTTTACATAGGACTTCAGGTACTACTACATTATCTGCACTAGTGTTATCTGTGCTGTTACATAGGACTGCAGGTAACATCTTGTATTCTGTACTCAGAGATTTATCATTGTGCTACCTGTGGTGTTACATAGGACTGCAGGGAATATCAACTATATTATCTGTACTTGTACTGCCCCAGATCTGGCAGGACAGTCTCGGAGTTCGGTGGTTACTTGACTTTCATACTATTTTTTTAATGGGAAGGGGGCGCCACTTACATTTTTGCCTCATGCAGCAGATGAGCTAGAATCGGCCCTGCTCTCTATATCACCATGAGGTAATGTTCATGGACTGGTTAGGAAAATACAAGACTTGTGAAGGTGATCTAAACATATACACAGTAGGAATTCTAAGTTTGTTCCCATAATTAGGAAATATGTGTCCCAAAGGTCCAGACATAGTCAATCCTATTTGGAACGAACTTAAAAGCTAATTACTTTTCACTATGGTCTATTTCTTATAGGCTGATTCACAAATAACCATCATACTCCCACAATTCAAAATTATAGGCAAACTGATGCAGGCAGCAAATATGTATTAGCGAGATGGTTCTATCTTCCTAGGAGATACAGTACCTCTTTGCATATTTTTTCCCACGGAGCATTGCCAATAAGTATCCATACCATGGGGCAGAACTAAAAAGTCTACATACACAGCTGGTCTTTTTAAAGGGTTTCTGTCACCAGATTTGGGCATACTAAACAGGATGGCATTTGCAATGTGCAAATGCCACCTGATGCCCAATCTGGTTTTATTACTGTAAGCAGATCAGCCGTTTTGTTAAAAAAAATCACTTTTGTAATATGTAAATTAGGCTTACTAGGTGCAAGAGGCGTTTACCTCGCACCTAGTAATCGCCCTGTTCTAACCTCTAGTGCCGCCTCCTGCTTCCTGATTGACAGGGCCAGGCAGTTTGCTCGATGAGCTGCCGGCCCTGACATCGATCGAAATCCCGCGCCTGCGCCGTGTAGGCTAAATTCTGCGCAGGCGCAGATAGTTCACCCGGCCGCCCGGCTCCTGCCTCTCTCACTGCGCCTGCGCCGTGCGGAGTAAAAGTGGCGCAGGCGCAGTGAGTTCCGCCGGCTCCCGGGTCTCAGTGCGCCTGCGCCGTGCGGAGTAAAATCGGCGCATGCGCAGTGAGTTCCGCCGGCTCCCGGCTCTCTCACTGCGCCTGCGCCGATTACGTCAGAGGACACCCGGAAGAGACGGCGGCGCAGGCGCAGTGAGAGAGGCAGGAGCCGGGCGGCCGGGTGAACTATCTGCGCCTGCGCAGAATTTAGCCTACACGGCGCAGGCGCGGGATTTCGATCGATGTCAGGGCCGGCAGCTCATCGAGCAAACTGCCTGGCCCTGTCAATCAGGAAGCAGGAGGCGGCACTAGAGGTTAGAACAGGGCGATTACTAGGTGCGAGGTAAACGCCTCTTGCACCTAGTAAGCCTAATTTACATATTACAAAAGTGATTTTTTTAACAAAACGGCTGATCTGCTTACAGTAATAAAACCAGATTGGGCATCAGGTGGCATTTGCACATTGCAAATGCCATCCTGTTTAGTATGCCCAAATCTGGTGACAGAAACCCTTTAAGGACAGTCAGCACCCCACCAAAGCTAATCTTACAACAGAAGTCATTCTATTAGGAATACTGGTAGCAAAAGTAGATATGCAAATAGAAGAACACACCCAAAGAGGGTTATAAAGATAAGCAAAAACTGAAGCTGATACAGTACAGAGAGTTATAAAAACAGTGAAAATATAATCCTTCTGTTTCTTATAAAGTATGATGCACCATATGTCATATTTCATTCTGTACAAATTGCCCATATTTTTTTCCATCCAACACAAAATGTTACTGTAAAAACAAACACTATAACTGTAGAATTTGTACTGCTTAGGAAAAAGAATGGAGTGCAGCAGCTCCATTCATTTCTATGGAAGGTCTGGAGATATCCGAGCGCTGTACTCGACTACCTCCAGAACTCCCATAATAATGAATGGAGTGGAGTGGGTGACCAGCCGTTCTGGTCATTTCAAGGGGTGCCTCAGGCAGTATGGGGCCCCTGTTCTCTTGAAGGGTGGGGGTGCAAGCGGTAGGACCCCCATGATCTGGATAGGAGATACCTTTAACCAACCAGAATACCTCTTTAACTCATGCTTGTATTGCAAATGTAATATACTAAAACTGCAACATTAAACAGGCACCACTCTACATTTACTCTAAATGACTTGGCCCTATAATAACTGTAAGCTTAGCCACTTTCAGATTTATATCATGATGTGGAGTAAGCATTTGACCAACTGCTATTGAAGGGGTATGGGCACCATAAATGTGTCCAGCCTTGAAAACCACTTGCATTGTCCAGCAACATTTTGACCATGGTTTGTGAAGCGTATGAATAAAGTCTTAGGGTATAGTGACATGGTAGATTTTGACCTTGTCAAAACTCATTGCGTACTCTGCCAAGTTTCTGCTGGGCCTGTTTACCTTGAATTCTCCAAACCTACTCACGGCTTAGATACGTTAAATAGACCAAGTGGACACTAGCCCACAAGTGGACACTAGCCCTGGCTTCAAGTAGCTGGACACCATGGTGCAGGTGTAATACTGTGCGCTGGTTACAAACATGACTTCACTGGCTTTAACACAACTTTACTGAAGTCTTACCTTTCGATCAATCAAGCAAAAGTATGAAAGTAATAACAGTTATAAAGAATAGCTTTTCGGTCAGTGATACTGCATAAGGCCTACCAGGCAATGATGGTCTCTCTTCAGTGGCATACCTGTGGTCCGGACGACTCCCTTTTCGTCCACAAGTATTCTAAGACCTCACCTGCCTGCTGTATCTCTATCACAGCCCTCTGTACTGGGGCACTAAGCAATTCCTTTGTACTCCTTACTCTGGAGTTCTCATACTCTATTCTGCGTGAGGAACATCAAACCACAACCTACTTACTGTCCTGACTCTCCTCCTCCTTCCTCCCAGCACTGCCTGCTTCCACCACCCAAACTTCCTGCTTCTCTGGCCACAGCCCTTCCCTTGTATTCTAGCACCATCTGGGCCATCTACTGGACAAGAAGTCACGCTGCAATTCCTTGTTACATGGTCATAGCTTTAAACTGCATGAACTGCAGCACTGCCTCCCATTGCAGACAATGGAAGGCAGATACCATGCAGCTGATGCCAGAATTTTGGCTTGGTGTTCATGCCAAAATTATGGTAGCATAAACCTCCATGACACTGTGCCAAAATGCCAGTGACATAAACCACCATGTGACTGTCCCCTTATATAGTTTTGGTAAACCAGGAGAACTTTCTGCTTGGATCCCCATTTATTTTGGACATTTTTTTATATATGGACATTTTAGACATTTTTTTTATTTGACTTAAAAACGATACATGTTTTCTACCAGTTTGTACATTGGTATTTTATATGTTACCAAATACAGTATGTCAAATTTTACCTAAATGGGAAATCTTAAAACAAAATTAAGATCATACTGGTAGAGAGAATCCATTCAGTGATAAATTCCTTTGTATTAAAATATATACATGGTCTTCTCTATGTTTTCTCACGAGAACATGAGCTTAATACATTATCTATTCCACTTCAAAGTTACACTTTTTACAGAATTTGTATGCATATTGCTGCTTTTGCTATCTATCAAGGTTTTTTTTCCTTTCCACAGTGTCTGTAATTTTCATATTTATATTGCTGCACGGATGATGTTTTCCTGCAATAGAGGTTGCTAAGCAACTTCTCCAGAGCAACTGAAAAAGGTTCTTTATAGAAAAGTAAGTCTAAATTATAAATGCGCTTTACATTTGCTTCTTCAAGCACATCCCCTGGGGTCATGTCTTGTGTCAATGATGTCTGCTCCCACTGAATTCTCCATTGATAGGATTGTCAAGACCATTACTGATGTGGTTTCAAATTTTCCTCTTATTTTTATATAATTCAGGCAGCTTATGGAATATGAAATAAAAATGAAGAAAGGTATAAACAATTCTTCATTTCACTTTAATGGGGTGTCTAGAGCACTAAAAATAAGCTTGTACTCTAGACAGATCAGGATTTAGTAATACAGAATTTATGAGCCAGTGACGCACTTTAAAGGGACAGGATGTGTAAAAAGGAACATCCTTGAGCCAAAGACAGAAGCAAGATTTATACAGAACCTAAGGTTGGTATGACTCATAAACTGAAAATACTGCCCTGTTAAGAAAAAAAAGGTTGTCAGCTGATATCTGAACAATCACACTTGAAACCCAGCTGTTATCCACAGGGAAAGCTGTAGTGACTCCTATAGGGGAAATTTAATACAAAGTGACCCCTCAAGTTACAAAATTAATTGGTTTCATGTATGTTGAAACCATTGTAACTTGAGTAATCGGTTCCAAAGTCCCAAAATGTCATCCAGGATAAGAGAAAATGAAGATTTAAGAAAAATAAGCAGATAACTAAGGCAGGAATAATTGCTAACTAGTGACTAATAAAGCTATTTTACCAGAGAAGTGACCTTGATTGGTTGGATCTGAGTCTAAGGCATTGTATGTTGTGTCTAGTTTCAACTTATGATGGGTCAGAAAAGACCATTGTATGTTGAAAATATTGTATCCTGAGGCCATTGTATCTTGATGGACCACTGTATTACTTGATGTTCATTCATTTGGCGCAGTTAGTGCAGCCTGCGCCGAATGAAGGACGCACGGCGTAGGCGCGGGATTTCCAGCATGGACAGGGCCAGCAGCAGATAGAGTGAGCTGCCTGGCCCTGTCAATCTACAGCGAGGAGGCGTAACTGAAGGTGTGGAAACGGCACCACTAGGAGCAGGGTTACCGCTCCCCCCCCCCTGCTCCAAGGAGGCTAATTTACATATCACAAAAGTTAATTTTTTACAAAAACGGGGACATCAATAATAAAATGACTAACATATTGGGCATCAGGTGACATTTGCACATTGAAAATGTCATCCTGTTTTATAGGGTCAAAACTGATGACAGAAACCCTTTAAGCACTCTAGAATGGGAAATTAATCCTCCTTTGTAGCAACAGCAACTTTCCTCTATGAAGGATACCCCCCAAGTGACGTCCATATGCTGTAATAGGATATATAGAAAAGGGATGAAATTGTTTGAAGGCTGCTGAAATTGTTAGAAATCATTTAAAAAAGAAGTCCCGCAAAAATTTTTATTCTGTTAGAAAGGTGCATGATATAATCTGTAGTGATTGTCATTTTCTTATCAGTGACTGTTTCTGTGAGTAAAAACCTCTCTTCTTATTGTAGCTGGGTCATGTGACCAACTCCCTGACCTCCAACTGACCCAGGACAGAAAGCCAGTAACTGCTCTATTCATTCCTATGGGAGCCTCACTTTCAGTCTCATAGGAATACATAGAGAATTAGACTTCCTGTCCACACATAAGTCTCTGTGTGAGTTGGTGGGTCTAATTGCTGGTCACATGACACAGATAAGAAACTTCAGGATGATATAAGTCAAAAATTCAGACACTGGTAAGAAAATGACATTCACTACAGATTATATCATGTACATTTCTAGCAGGACATGGAATGCAGACAATTGCATTATTATGACAGAAGCATTTTTGCTGATCCATGATGAACCCAGCATTAACGCTGGTGTGAAAGTAGCCTAATGTGTATGGCCATCTTAAAGGGAGTCTGTCATCTGTTTTTCACCAATATAACTGAGAGAAGATTTCATACACACCCCAAACATACTTGTGTGCACTTTGTGTCTTTATTCCATGTCTAGGAAAAGCACTTTTATTCTGCTGAAAACCGATCCCAGGTGCCCAGCTCTGCTGCTACAAGTGCCCAAAGCAAACCAGACTGAAGAGGGGAGGGCTGCTTTAGTTGCTCATATCTTGGGATTGGTAGCCACTAGAAAGCTGGCATTCCAACCTTTAAAACGATACCAGAATCATAGCATTATATCCACTATATCAGAAGATATAGCTGTTAGAAATCGAGTCAGGAGTGAAAGCTGTTTTTACTTTCACTTTTAGCTTGGCACTTGGGAGCTGTTTTCCAGCAGAATAAAAGTGCTTTTCCTGGACATGGAATAAAGGCACATAGTGCACACAGGTATGTTTGGGATGTGTCTGCAATCTTCTGTGGTGCAGTGCTCTTAGTTATATTGGTGAAAATTAGGTGACAGGCTCCATTTAAGCAATAAAATTTCATAATAACAATTTAAGATAAAAGCATGATAATAATTTTGTCTCTGTTCTCTGTCTCTGTTCCTTTGCTTGTGCTCACTATTCTGATCATATGCAATAGAGTTTTATTTTCTGACACTTGTCAAATCTATCCGAGTTAATGAGTAGTCTGTTTTGCTGTTTTGTGTGCAATTTAAAGGATCACTAACTCCTAAAAAACTAGAAAAAAAAAACCTGGTAAGGAAGTTTGTCATTGTCTCCTGCTTGAACATCTTCAAACGGCCGCAGAAAGCACTTTTAAGAGATTTCCTGTGATAAGACAAGTCCCTTATTGCTGGAGACAGGCTGTTATCAGTTTACATGCACTAGCCTGACCTCACAGCCATACAGAAAGTTTAGGAAAGTGAGGGGGGGGTCATAATCCCAATGCACTTCAATGGACAGTCAGAACATAACAAAGGCAATGGAAACTTAGCAGCTCCTGTGTGTACTTTCCCAGGACCATTAATGGCAAATCTGGCTAGCTATGAAACTAATTAGTAATGAGGAGCAGGATTTATCTTGATAGATTTGGTATTCTGCAGTGTATTACAGGACCCTGAAAGGAAAATATGAGTTACTATTAGGGTTGAGCGAACCCGAACTGCAAAGTTCGGGTTCGTGACGAACTTTGCGAGTTCGGGTACCCAGAACTGAACCCGGACTTTTTCATGTGGTGAGCACGGTGACGTCATCGCAAGTCCTGCTGAATGAAGATAGAAGGACCTAAGTTGACGTCACCACGCTCACCACGTGGTGAGTGCTGTGACATCATCACAGGTCCTTTTGCAGGTCCTGAAGAAAGAAGAGGATACCAGCTGCACGATCAAGTGAATGAGATGAGGTTTTTTATTATTATTCTAACCCCAATGGCCATTTTATTAAACATTCTGTCTTAAGAATGCTATTATTTTCTATTATAACCATGTTATAACGGAAAATAATAAAGTGAAGTCCCCATTGACTTTAATGGGGTCTGGGTTCAGGGCGAAGTTCGGGTCCCAAACCCGAACTTTGACTTGAAGTTCGGCCGAACCCGGAGAACCCGAACTTCCATGGGTTCGCTCATCCCTAATAGCTATAGCACTACTCAGGAGCTGGGTGGGGAGAGGGTCTTTGTAGATTTAGTATTCTGCATTCTCTATTACAGCTCTACATGGATGTAACCCAACTTTCCAAGGGCCCTGAAAGGCAAATCTGCTTAACTTTGGACTATTTACAAATGGGGATTAATCTTGATAGATTTGGTATTCTGCAATCTATTACAGTTCTAACCCAGGTTTCCAAGGACTCTGGAGGGCTTTGGATTTGTCACAGGGATTTATGCATAGCTTTTCCACTGTCCTGGCTAGCAAATCCAGATAGATATTCTACAATACTTGGCATTTACCAATTCATAAATAGATTTATTTGGCATTCTTAATAAATGTGTCCCTATATCCATAAATACATCAGGATAATGGTAAGTATATACTACCTTGTTGCCCCGAAAATAAGACCTACCCCGATAATAAGCCCTAGTGCTATTTTGCCCTGTTAAGATATAAGCCCTACTCCAAAAATAAGCCCTAGGTACATTGAGGATACACTGAGAATAGGGTTACGGTCTGGACCCGAGGGGGGGGGCACCTGCAGCCCACAAGTGATTTTAATGGCCAGTCAGGGCCTCTCTGCTGGTGGCTCTATCTGCACAATGCTGCGTACCATAGTGTCCATCGCTGCGCAGTTAGTTACCTATACACACTCCTAT
This sequence comes from Rhinella marina, assembly GCA_900303285.1. NCBI lineage: Eukaryota > Metazoa > Chordata > Amphibia > Anura > Bufonidae > Rhinella > Rhinella marina. The sequence goes on along the minus strand of ONZH01003711.1, from coordinate 31,817 downwards.
ACCCATACCCTATCTGGCAAGACGAGAGCTGCAAGACGTCTCCCCTGTGATGATCCCGCGAGACGTGACCTCAGTGCCAAGTCTCGCAGGATCACGCTGGTTGACGGGATGACGCAGCGCACACCGGATGACAAGATTGGGTGAGAAGAAGTCTGGAGCAGAGTGTAGGTAAGTATATTTTTTGTCTGTGTGTGCACAGGGGCCCGGGGACAAAAAAATGACATACCAGTATATATTCAGTGGGGGCAAAAATAAGACCTACCCCGTTAATAAGCCCTAACCCTTTTTTCAGAGAAAAAAAAGAAATAAGACCCTGCCTTATTTTCGGGGAAACATGGTATGTATGTAGTTGGTTCTCTAGCATATCTCACATGTTCTCCAGCTTTCCAAAGCTACTGCAAGGCAAATCTGCATTTGTGAATGGAGAAATTATCACTGCGAAACCAGGCAGATAAGCAATTCAGCTGTATGTACACATACATGCATAGAACAAAATGCACACAAATCAATGTACTGAAAACTCCTAGCATCAAAGAAAAACTCCTTAAACGGTTTCTGTCATCAGATTTAACCCTTTTAAACCTGCTGACATTAGCGATGTGCTAATGTCAGCAGACCCTAACTGTGGTATTATTATGTTTATTGGGGGCCCCCTTACTGTGATAATCTTATTTTTGTTATATGTAAATGAGCCTCTAGGAGCAGGGGGGCATTGCCCCGCTCCTAGAGGCTCCGTTTTCCTACCTCCTTCCACGTCCCGAGGTCCTTGATTGACAGGGCCAGACCTTGTCTTCTCCGGCCAGCCCTGTGTGCCAGGGAAATCTCGCACATCGCTAATGTCAGCAGGTTTAAAAGGGTTAAATCTGATGGCAGAAACCCTTTAAACTGAGCTCAAAATAAAGTTATGAGACTAGAGAATAAAACTAAACTTTATAATATTCCCAAGGTTCAAAACTGACCAGCCAACTTCATAATTTGCAGTGTGTAACATGACCAGCAACTTTTATATTTAGATAATCTGTGATTCCTAATATGAAGTCAATTTCATGTTCTCCCTAAGAACTTGTTTCTGTCAGTGCAGCAAGGCATTTGCTGGGTATAATTAGATAAAATTCTTGATTAATAAAAGTCATAGCTTGCTTGTTTATGCATCTTCCATTCTGCCCAGAGACTTGCAAGTCTTCCCCTGTGGCAATCTTTCATGCTTCAGTGGTATGTCTGTTCCATAAGCATGACAAGTCATCATTATGGCTTGGAATATTCTCTGCAAAGGAACTGTCGTAAATAGCCCAAAACTGTGTTGCACAAATCCTCCTCTTCTTATTAACACTTTGTCTTTAGTTGATCAAGTAATAAAATGTTCCACCAAAACACAATCAGAGTAAAAGTTGTATAGAGGACCCATCAACAATTGTTTTGGTTCTAGGTTTTAGCAGGCTACATTTCCTATTAGTTGAGATCATATATTTCATTTCCTTATGTCCTGATTTTGGTAAAGCCCTTTACTTGCCTAGTCTAGTCTGTGGACCGTGAGTGTGGTCAGTGGTTATTGTATATTGACCACCCCTTAGAACAGTGATTCAAAACTAGGGTTTCCTTCATTCTTGGAGTTGCTTGGAACCTGATCAGGGGTTCTCAAAAATACAACAGCAGCAAGAGATGTCAATCAATGGATGTTTGCCAAAGCAGTGAAGAAATCTTTTTTCATAAAATTGGAGAATGTTTTACCCTGTCCTGGATCATTTGAGGCAGGCATGGGAGTAGGGGTTTTCCGGGAGAGAAACCAGCTTTCAGTGTATCACCCAAGGTAACAAGACTAGGGTTAATTTTGGAGGTATGTTAGCTTAACACATTGCTATTTTGTTTTGAATCTATATTCTTATGGAGATTCATTATTTCTCCATGGTCACAGACTACAAACAAACCTTGGTGGTCATTTTTCAAACTGGTGTAAAGAACTGGTGTAGTTGCCCATAGCAATCAATCTGATTCCTCCTTTCATTTTCCAAAGGCATGTCCAAAATGAAAGGTGGAATCTGATTGGTTGCTATAGGCAACTAAGCCAGATCTACTTTACACCAGTTTGAATGACCCTCTCTTGTATGGCTGTGTGGTACTGAATCACAGTGCAGCCACGGCACAACTACAGCACGACCGTGCCATGTAGTAGTACCCTAACTCTTTTCATCTGCCCTCTTTCCTACGGCAGTGCACTGACATATAACTACAGGATGACTGCTCATATGCATTTTGACTAAAAGCACTTTTAGTCCAGAATGAAGCTGTGCATTGTTAAGTGAAAAGTATCCTTACATTCAGCTGAGCTGGCCCTGCAAGACATTGTGCCTGGTTTAATGCCCTTTTCACACGAGCGGGAGACTCGCATGTCTCCCGCAACGCATCTACTGGTCTGGACTCCGGCACTGACTGGGATCGCATATAATGCTATGCGATTCCCTGTCCGTGCAGAGTCCAGCCCTGTTAGATGCGTTGCGGGAGACATGCGAGTCTCCCGCTCGTGTGAAAGGGGCATAACAGTGAATTTCCTGGTGACAGACTCTCTTTAACATGAGGGTTACTTTAACAATGGATAATGTGTCGAAAATAATAAATATTTATTTGTCAGAGCAGCAGAACTGAAGTTGTCATTTGCAATACCCTGTGAGATTGCGATATAATATCTATAGTTTTAAACAGGACCGTACAATAGAATGCTTATCTGCACAAATTCAGCTCTGCTACATCTGTAGTCACTATTTATACAGTTTGATTAGTAGACATACGAAGTACCTTTATGTGGAGAAATCCACTCAAATGAAAAATCGGTAATTAACAGTTGTAAGTGTAAATCGGCTACTAAGTAAATAGACTTCATGGAACATAGACTTGCACACAATTCCAGACCAGCACATAAATGGGAGGGTGTCCACAAGGACATTAAGCACAAGCACAGTACATTGAACAGCATGTGATAAGAGTGCAGCAAATCGTTTTTGAAAAATGACATTACTGTAATTTGAGGCTGACCTTTTTGAAGATGGGCAAAGCAAATTATACTGTCAAAAATGCAATACTGTTAAAAAAAAACCTTAAGAAGTGCTATAGTAGTAAACTATTTAAAATTGTACTTTAATGAAATATTGTAGAGTATAAATTTATACTACCAGTAAAATGCCCATGAGATTGTTTCCTATTTTATAGCAACTTATTAAAATAACAACTGTTATAAAATTGAATGAAAATTTGTTAGAAAGCCATCAAGCAAGTGGTGTGCTTATTATGGAGGCAGATCTGGTGTTTGCTATAGGGTCAGGTTGAGAAGGGCCCAGTGCTGAACATCTCTTGCTTCCAGATGGAAAAACACAACATTTTCCTGCAGCCACCACTAGATGGTGCTCATTGCAAAGAGATTTTACTGCTGTTGTTCAGTTCAATGGTAATGAATCATGATACAAAGACTGTATAAACTCCTCCACCTAGCAGTGGTGCAGTCAAACCATTTAAAGGGTTTCTGTCATCAGAATTTACCATAGTAAACCGAGTGTCATTTGCAATGTGCAAATGACACCTGATGACAGATCTGTATTTTTTATACTGCTCAATAAAGTAGTTTTTGTGAAAATTCCGTTTTTATAATATGTAAATTACCTCCCCTAGGTGCAGTAGGCGTGAACCCTGCACCTAGTAGCGGCCGTCATTCCTCCTCCTAACCCTCCTCCGTAGCGTTGATTGACAGGGCCAGGCAGCCAGCTCTTTCGGCTCCCGGCCCTGTTCGAGTTCCAAATCCCGCGCCTGCGCATTGCGATCAGCAATGCAGGCGCATTGAGGAAGCCGGGAGCCGGGCGGCCGGCAGCTCAACGCGCATGCGCGGATTGCTGATCGCAGTGCACAGGAGCGGGATTTGGAACTCGAACAGGGCCGGGAGCCGAAAGAGCTGGCTGCCTGGCCCTGTCAATCAACGCTACGGAGGAGGGTTAGGAGGAGGAATGACGGCCGCTACTAGGTGCAGGGTTCACGCCTACTGCACCTAGGGGAGGTAATTTACATATTATAAAAACGGAATTTTCACAAAAACTACTTTACTGAGCAGTATAAAAAATACAGATCTGTCATCAGGTGTCATTTGCACATTGCAAATGACACTCGGTTTACTATGGTAAATTCTGATGACAGAAACCCTTTAATAATATACTATGTCAAGGGAAGAAGATGATATAGAGCTGTATAGGGGGAGATTTATCAATGTATTTCTACCAGTAGTTTTGTTTAAATACTTTGATTAATATAACTGTCACGACCGTGGGGAACGCACTCACACAGTGAGCCCTAACTTGCACCCAACTCGCTGTCTCTGCCTACTTGCAGAGCAAGCCCTAAGAGGCTAGTCCACAACTAGTCTACTGTCCCTAAACTGAAAAGGGAACGGAACCAAACCAAGCACCCGCAGTAAAAACTGCACGGACATCTTCAGACTACTGGAAACACACACAGAGAATGGTCATACAGAAATGGGTCAAAAGCCAGGAGGTCAATAAAGTCCCAAATCACAACACAGAGGGTGGTCAATAGAGATGAGCAAATCGAATCTAACAAAGTGAAATTTGATCCGAATTTCAGAATAAATTTGATTTGCTGCGATTCATCCAAATCTCCTTGTGCTTTGTGGTAGCTAAGGCTACTTTCACACTAGCGGCAGGCCTGATCCGGCAGGTGAAGGGTGCTGCCGGATCAGGCCTGCCGCAGTGACATGTGTGGAGCCGGAACCGCGCTCCAGCCCCACACATGTCACATAGTACATACATACATACACACACACATATACACAGACAAATACACATACATACTTACATGCTCCCGGCAGGTCTTCAGAGCGTCGGAGGGACAGGACGGCTCGCACAGGTGACGATTCCCCACAGCGCCCACTGCTGGGCGCCTGGTGGAATCGTCACCTGTGCGCGCCGTCCTGTCCCTCTGACCTGCCGGGGTGCATGTAAGTATGTATGTGTATTTGTATGTGTATATGTCTGTGTATGTTTATGTTTATGTGTATGTCTATGTCTGTATGTGTGTATGTGTAGCCGGATCCGTCATGAACTCCATTGAAAGTCAATGGAGGGTGGATCCGGTTACCATTGTGGTCACACCAGACGGATCCACCCCCATTGACTTGCATTGGGGGTCAATCCGGATCCGTCTTGGTGCGGATGCCTGGACCGGAGAGCAAACCGCAGCATGCTGCGGTTTGTTCTCCGGTCTGAAGACGGAACGGAATGCTTTCAGGAGCATTCCGTTGTCTTCAGTTCAGTTTTGTCCCCATTGACTATGAATGGGGACAAAACTGAAGCGTTTTATTCCGGTATTGAGCCCCTATGACGGAACTCAATACCGGAATTTTAAAACGCTAGTGTGAAAGTAGCCTTATCGATTTAACCGGACATAGTGTAAAAAACCTCCTCCATTTGCTCGCGACTTGCTGTATTATCACTCTCTATTAATACTCTCAGATGCTGCGATCATGTATGAACGCAGCATCTGAGGGGTACAATGATGGGGAGCGGAACTATCGCAGCTCCCTATCATTGCACCTGCTACTTACAAAAAAATGCGCTTAATGATTAAGTAATTCGTCACAAAGAGAATTTCTTTGTAAAATTCTGAAAAGCAGGCGAATTTTCCAAAACTTCCCTCATCTCTAGTGGTGAACAATATCCAAGCCAAGGGTTAAACCAGATGGGAAACGGGATACAAAATCACTAAGAAGACAGAGAGGCATATCTGGGTTGTAGATGAAACCATAGGAGTTTCCAATGGAAAATGACTGAGGCAGGTGCTGGAGGCCGTCTTCTGAATTCTTGTTCAGTTTGACGATTACTGACCACTTCCCAGTCCAGAAGCCAAGTCCATTCAGGTTCCCTAACCACTGTACAGAACCATTTGAAGAAAGTGGCAATGTCCTTGCCGGGGGTGTGCGAGTTCCTCATAGACACTGTAATCCTTCTCTCTTCTCTTTGTACAGGGCAGTTCCTGACAAAACCAGCAAAAGGAGAGTCGGTGCTGCTGATTTGACTGCTTCCCAATACCTTCTACAGGTGTTTATTGTCACATCACGTAGAAGATTCCAGTAATAAAGGCTTGGACGCTGAGGGTTTCTGGCTTCAAAAAACCTTGGTCCACCAGTATCTTCTGATTTCTTGGGTCATCGCCGGAACCTTCCCATCCACCATCTTCAAGGCAATGGTCTTCTGCATCCAGGGCTCCAGGGAAAGAGTGGCCTGGCCGAACTTCCCACCGATCATCTTGTGGGTAGTAGAGGTGATGACAGCTCCAGGAGACTTGGGCCTTCTTGGCTAGTCCTACAGCATCCTTGGTGGTCTTGGGAGGCTTGGAAGTCGAGGCCATGGCTTCTCATTTCGTGCCTTCCTCTCCCTGGAGAATCTTTGCAAAGATTCCCTTTTGCCACAGGGGGCAGGGCTATGCAAATATTTTCCTTGCTGGGTGGAGTTCTTCTGGGGAAGATCTTCACCAAGCTTCTTTTCCTCACTGGAGTTCCCCAAGGTTGAAGATCCTCAGGATTGGGGTTCCTCATCGAGTGTTCTCAAAGATCTTCTCCTGGATTGCAGTCAGAGAAAATCTTCCAGATGTCGTGGTCTTCAGCTGTCGAAATAAAAGTAAGTACCGTCTAATGTCGTATACTAAGACCGTCAAGCAACAGGTCGAGATGTGGTTGGAGACTGGAACTCTCTTATTCATAGGGGAATAGCCCTACAACCAATAGCAGTAATGAGCTTAAGACAAAAAGGCAACCCCCTGTGGAAGCCAGGAGTAAGCCCAGGCAACCTTCAACCGAAGCAGAGGGTATGCAAAATCTGTGCTCCAGCCTTCACCGAGGCTGCCACCCAAGGTGTCGGCACGGAGCTCGACTACTAGGTCTGGGCACTCCCTGAGAGCCCAAGGGGTTTTGCAGGGGGGTGAGCACCCCTAAGTTTGCCACAACCCAAGAAATCCTCATGACAAACAAATGTGGAAAGTGAAAACACAGTGACAAAAAAAAGTTAAACAAATAGTGAATGTGCGTTGAGACTCCGGCTTGAAATTCCTCTTCCTTAAGCCAGGCCTGATGGCTGGGCAAATGATAGAGGTGTGTGCGCTCAAAAATGTGAGAAAGTGAAGTGCTTGTCACTCAGAGGGCTCCCTCCCCCAGTGAGTTCAGACACCACAGGGTCACCACTTCTGGGGCACTTCTGCACCTCGGGCTTTCAAACATTCTCAGCCCCTGGCTTATATCAGGCAAAGCCCTTGGTCAGCTAGCATAGAGCACTAATGGCCCAAGCTGTACACCTTAGGGATGCCATGTGGTTCTCTGCCTCACATTCTGGTTGCACTGTCCTGTTTCCAGAGATGATAAGAACAGACACTACACTTGAACTTAGCCATAAGGTCAAGAATCAACAGTAAGACCAGGAAGTAACAGTAAGCTTCTTACCTCACTTGAGTCAAGAAAGTACCACTTCATTAAAACTCTGTCCTCGTAATTCCTTCCACCATACTAGACTGGGTATTTTGTGCATGCAAAGTGCTGTTGTGTCCATTTCATAATCAACATGACAGCAGCAAAATGGTAGGAAGTGTTAAAGGGAATCTGTACGCTCGGAAACAATACACTAAACTAGAGTACGCACTATGTAGTGTAACTGAAGCTCAGTTCAGTTGTTAATTTTTATCTTCATACTCACTTGTGTTCTGACGTTGTTCTCCTGCAAACTGGCAGTAAAATGCATTGAGAGGACTACTGTGCTCACACACAGTAATACATTTGACTGTTGGTTTTAGGGAGCACAGAGTTAGAATGCAAGTGAGTATGAAGAAAAAACTACATAACCGGACTTAGCACAACTTAAACTATACCCCACTTACTCTAGTTTGGGGGTAGCAACCTGGTCTTCCATAACACCTCAGCAGTGCCACAGGCTGATCGCCTCCATGCCATGCCGCATTGATAATTGGTAATTCATTCAAAAGGAACCACGACCAAGTATTGAGTGCATACACTGTACATACTATTCAGTAGGCCAACATTTCTATATTAAAAATTATTTTTATCATTGGTCTTATATAATATTCTAATTTTCTGAGATACTGACATTTGGGTTTTCGTTAGCTGTAAGCCATAATGATTAACATTAAAAGAAATAAAGACATGAAATAGATCACTCTGTGTGTAATGAATCTATATATAATATATGAGCTTCACTTTTTAAATTGAATTACTAAAATACAAATTCTAATTTATTGAGATGTACCTGTATATATAGTTAGGTGCTCCTTATCTCACTATAGGACTATATACGTATGTAATGACTGGGCCCACACTATTGAGCTGTATATAAAATGATGGTCCATATTCTACATTAGAGCTGCATATAAGAGTAGGGAGCCCATTGTCTTAAAGGACTATTCCATTGTATTATTACATAGGTTTCACCTACTGTACCACCAATGTAGCTAGGGCTAACTGTTTGCTGTCCGTTTAGAGCCACTTATAATAAGATGCTTGGTTTTGTATTTAGGCAGTATGACTTTTAAAATAAAGATTTTTCTCCTCGTGCATGGCAGCATATGCATTTGTATATTTTTTGTCTATCACTTGGTTTTATTGGATTGGATTGGATTATATAAAAATTAAAGCCACTGTTGTGAAGTGAATAGTATTTCTTTTGCAGAAACAAGTGCTTATAAAAAAAATACAGATGGGATGAAGGGCTTTCAGATAATTCACACAGTACTGCTGACAAACAGAAGGCTCTTTGAGATGCTGGAGTTCAGCTGACATTTCCACTCATGCAAAATAATTTTTCAAGACAGCAATGAGCTATGCAAAATGTTTTAGATGCAGTAAATGCACACCTAAAGATGGTCAGAGACAAATCATATTCTAACTATTCTGACAGATCAAGACAATAAGTAATGGTCAATTAAAATTATTTAAAGAAGCATTCCCACAAAACATGTTATTCTCTTCCCTGCTAGAAAGATTGTAAGGGATCGCTCTGTCTCAGGGGGTCGCATTCACAGACTTCTCCTCTGACAACAGGGTTCAAGTCCAAATGGCGCTTTATTTTGGCACTTCAGCACCAACATACACATAAACATCAAAATAAACACCTTCCCGTCTAGGCACTACTTAATGCATAGGCCGTCTCTTCCTCACCTATAGAGCACAGTTCGCACACAGAACACAATCTGGCTTCCTCAACCACACGGTCCAGCAGCCTCCTGGCTGTGACCTCACCAGCACCTTTGGGGGGAGATGGTCCAGAAGTCCTCCTGACTCTGACCGTCCTCGTGGCCCCTCAGCCGTCCTGGCTGTGACCATGCAGATCCTCTGCGGACTCCAACCCTCTCTAGGGTCACTTCCTTTCTCTCAGGCTTCCTCAGCCTTGTGGCCCCCAGCCATCCCTGGCTGGGACCACACGAGCCCTCTCCAGGTCTGTTCCCTGGGGCCTCTCTCTCAGTCTCATAAGCAGAGGGTTTTTTTATCCCTCTGTGATTATAACTGCAGGCCTCACCTGTGATCACCTCAGGTCAAAGAACCTGTAACGGACTTAGGGTGTGTGCAATGTCCCACATATAGTGTGAAAGGGACACAGCAAATTGTCTATAACTGTGTATTTATAATAGCCATGTTACTGTAATTATTATCTTGTTATTTGCTGCAAGGAAATCCTATCTAGGCTGAGTACACCATTACACCATTCCATCCCTAGGTGGTGCTGTTTCCTTATATATATATATATATATATATATATATATATATATAACCATGTAACTGGTTAAAACCAGACAGACAGAGACCAGTATGGAGTAGACCAGACAGAGAGAAACATCTTAAGTCAAGTGCAGGAGGAGAAACTGGAGTTGTTATCCAACTTGAGGCTGCCAATTTATCTGACCCTGGCCGAGTCAGGTTGCCTTTGGCACTCACCATACCAAGCCACTAGGAACCCAGCTGTAAATGGATAGAAGGAAGACCAGCTTAGGTAATAGCTGAATTTATGCTTTATGGACTTTAGCTGGCACCTGTGTGTTGAAGATTTAGCTTCCGGCAGCAACACACGCTTGAATGACTGTAAGTGCAAACAGTTGTATTGATGCCCACTTTGTGCCCTCCAGGAAGAGTGGACTGCTTTCAGCATATAAGTATTATTGCCTGCCCTGTGGGGTTGCTCATATGAAAGACTAAAACTACATTGTACTATCCTAAGCTAGGCCTAGATCAGGTGGATTATCAGAAGTGGATTATCATTATAAGTGGATTATAATACGTGAATTACTCTCATCATAAGATCAATATTATCGCTCTACCTACATCAACCAGTAACCAGCCTAAGGAGGATTTTTCCTGCAGCATTATCATTCTATATCAAGTGGATTATTTATAACCTGTATGAGACCCCTTTGCAAGACAAAGAGTAAAAAGTTTATTGTTCATACAAGCTGCTTCCTCCTCATTACTACTACTAAGGGTGTGTCTACCTTAAGACACTGGCGTCACGAATAACCAGGACACAGCCGACTGACACGGTCAAAATTACCACCAAGGGCACCTCATCTAATCATCCGGTGGAGTCCTGCGTACGGAGTGTGCCCCGAGGGAAGTCGTGTCCACCCTCCACGCAACTGCACGCTCGTCCAGGGGCAGTCAGCAGAACCGTGAGTAAAAACCATCAGCAACAACACACTGTGACATAACCCTGACGCTCACGTGTTCCCCCCCTGCGGGACCGGCTCGCTGCATGTGGACTGGAAGACTCGCACTACCAACCCGTCTCCAAGTCCAACAAATCCAGCCCATGTAATTTTAAACAAAAACTTCAGCAAGCTATGCCTTGCTGAAGCAGCACCATTTCTGGATTTCAGTTATCTCACCCAGCTAAACTGAACAACCTGGTGAGATACACACCCCCACCATACCTCTACCATGTTGCAGAGTATGGTTGCTGGGTGCAGCAGAGTCAGTTTAGATCAGACACTGTGGAGTCAGGAACTGGGTTTATTGAAACATGCATGCAATAACTGAAGGTCACCTTACATGGTGAATGGCACAGACAGGAAGAAAAAAAAATCAGTGCGTTCACATCAATGTACAGAAAATACAGCATACCATAGAAATGCACAGTGAGAGACCACAAGTTAGCATTAGTAACAGCGACATCTAGTGTCACAACAATAAACTGCAGTCAATCCAGCAGAAGTCACTATAGCAATAGACTAAGCTGTAGTTGTTGTATCTACAACATACCATGCACTTTATTGTACACAACACCACAAGATACATGATCTAAACTGTAATAAAGGTAATCTTCTTACCAGTGACTGTATGTGTGCGATATCCACTCCCTTCTGTTACTCAGCTGTGTCATGTGAATAACACTCCAACTCTCCTAATAACACAGCATTTTATGTGTGGACAGGAAGCTAGTTTCTATGGGAGCTTCAATGTAAGTCTCATAAGAATGAATAGGGAATTAACTGACTTCCAGTCCTGTTTCAGTTGGAGATCAGAATGTAAGTCTCCTGATACAGCTGAAAATCAGAAGGGAGAATATAACTGACAGCCACTGGTAAGTAAATTACCTTCATTACAGTTTACATCATGTACCTTTCTAACAGATCAGAGAATAAAATTTTTTTGGGAGTGTTTCTTTAAAGGGTTTGTGCTGTGCTAAGATATTGACGCCTTATCCTGTGCACAGTCTTCTTTGACTTGAATAGGACAAGCAGCTGTAATTCCACTGTGCCACCTCTACAAGCGAGACAACGTACATGTAATTTTAAAGAGGAAGCAGTGGTCATACAAGCCTTGCTACTAGAGATGAGCGAGCACTAAAATGCTCGGGTGCTCGTTATTCGAGTCGAACTTTTCCCGATGCTCGGGTGCTCGTTTCGAATAACGAACCCCATTGAAGTCAATGGGAGACTCAAGCATTTTTGCAGGGGACCAAGGCTCTGCCTAGGGAAGGCTGGGTGAAAACCTGGAAACATCAGAAAATGATGGAAACACCACAGAAATGGACAGGAAACAGCAGGGGCAGCATGCATGGATGCCTCTGAGGCTGCCTAATCCCACCATTACCCCAAATTCTCCTAGTGGGGCATGTGTGGTATCGATTCTTCTCATTTTGAAATTGTATATGTCCCCTATCTTGGGACCATATATTTCATGGATTTTTCGAACACAGAAAAGGAAAAAGAGCTTGCTCTGGCCAGGGGAGTGTCTTTTCTACTGCAGCTAAGGGGACGTGTCCATGCTCTGCCTATCACAGGTCAGGAGCCAATTAAAAGAGGAACAAACAAAAATCAGTATAATATCTAATACGTCCCCTATCAGGGTAAATTGTTTGGAGAGAGGGCCTGTAGGTGGGGGGCAGGCTGGTGGGAAGGAGGTTGATCTGGAAGAGCCAGAGGAGTGCCCCCTTGGCTAGCGTGTGTGGTGGTGACAACAGCCGGATGGAGTTCGAATAACGACGCAGGACCCCAACTTAAAAATTTAGCATCAACCGGTACAGTAGTCAACTATGAGCTCCATCAAGTGTGGTATGTGTTCTATGTATACTACTCAGTTTAATACCGTATATGGCACCTTTCCGGAGAAATAGTTTGGAGAGAGAGAAAGAGAGGAAAAAGACGTAAATTGTTTGGAGAGAGGGCCTGTAGGTGGGGGGCAGGCTGGGGGGAAGGAGGTTGAGCTGGAAGAGCCAGAGGAGTGCCCCCTGGGCTAGCGTGTGTGGTGGTGACAACAGCCGGATGTAGTTAGAATGACGACGCAGGACCCCAACTTAAAAATTTAGCATCAACCGTTACAGTTGTAAATTATGAGCTTGATCAAGTGTGGCATGTGTTCTATGTATACTACTCAGTTTAATACCGTATATGGCAGCTATCTGGAAAAATAGTTTGGAGAGAGAGAAAGGAAAAAGACGTAAATTGTTTGGAGAGAGGGCCTGTAGGTGGACCTCCAGAAAAATTGTTTAGAGAGAGGGCCTGTAGGTGGACCTCCAGAAAAATTGTTTGGAGAGAGGGCCTGTAGGTGGACCTCCTGAAAAATTGTGGTAAAAGAGTGCCAGTTGGCGTTTTTTTGGTCAGCGTTAGGCAAAGACGACAAGGGGGAGGAGGAGGAGGAGTAGAGAAGAGGAATCGGATACATAAGTAATGTAAATCTTTAGCTGCTTTCTCCTGGAGGAGATTTGAATTCCGGTGAAATCCAGGCTTTGTTCATTTTAATAAGCGTCAGCCTGTCAGCGCTGTCAGTTGACAGGCGTGTACGCTTATCAGTGATGACGCCACCAGCTGCACTGAATACCCGCTCTGACAGCACGCTAGCGGCAGGGCAGGCCAGCACCTCCAAGGTGTACAGCGCCAGTTCAGGCCACGTGTCCAGCTTTGAAACCCAGTAGTTGTATGGAGCAGAGTGATCACGCAGGACGTTGGTATGGTCAGCTAGGTACTCCCTCACCATCTTTCTGTACAGCTCCCCCCTACTCTGCCTAGACTGGGGACAGGTGACAGTGTCTTGCTGGGGTGACATAAAACTGGCAAAGGCCTTGGAGAGCGTTCCCCTGCCAGTGCTGGACAAGCTGCCTGCTCGCCTCCTCTCCCCCGCTACTTGGCCCACAGAACCATGCCCTCTGCCGCTAGCGGCGTCAGATGGGAAGGATTGTTTCAGCTTGTGCACCAGGGCCTGTTGATATCTATTCACTCTCATACTCCTTTCCTCTGCAGGGATGAGAGTGGAAAGGTTCTGCTTGTACCGTGGGTCCAGGAGAGTGAACACCCAGTAATCGGTGTTTGAAAAAATTCTTCTAACGTGAGGGTCACGGGATAGGAAGCCTAACATGAAGTCTGCCATGTGCGCCAGAGTCCCAACACGCAAGAATTCCCTCTCCTCACTGGCCTGACTCTCCATTTCCTCCTCCTCCTCCTCCAAGTCCTCCTCTTCAGCCCATACACGCTCAAGAGTTAAGGACTGAGCACTGGTACCCTCTACTGTCTCGCCGACTTTCTCATCCTCTTCCTCCTCATCCTCATCCCCCTCCTCCGATATGCGCTGAGAAACAGACCGGAGGGTGCTCTGGCTATCAAGCGACGTATCTTCCTCCACCGTCTCTTGTGACAAGCGCAAAGCATCCGACTTGATGCTGAGCAGTGAGTTTTTCAACAGGCAAAGCAGCAGGATGGTGAGGCTGATAATGGCAGCATCGCCGCTGACCATCTGTGTTGACTCCTCAAAGTTGCTCAACACCTGGCAGATATCAGACATCCACGTCCACTCCTCATTGTAGACTTGAGGAATCTGACTGACCTGACTACCAGTTCTAGTGGAAGTTGACATCTGGCAGTCTACAATCGCTCTGCGCTGCTGGTAAACTCTGGATAACATGTTTAATGTCGAATTCCATCTCATGGGCACGTCGCACAACAGTCGGTGAGCGGGCAGTTGTAGGCGGCGCTGCGCTGCCCTGAGAGTGGCAGCATCTGTGGTCGACTTGCGGAAATGCACACAGATGCAGCGCACCTTGGTGAGCAAATCAGACAGATTGGTGTATGTCTTGAGGAACCGCTGAACTATTAGATTGAACACGTGGGCCAGGCATGGCACATGTGTCAGTCTGCCGAGTTGCAGAGCCGCCACCAGGTTACGCCCGTTGTCACACACAACCATGCCTGGCTTGAGGTTCAGCGGTGCCAGCCACAGATCGGTCTGCGCCATGATGCCCTGTAACAGCTCTTGGGCGGTGTGCCTTTTGTCACCTAAGCTCAGCAGTTTGAGCACCGTCTGCTGGCGCTTACCCACGGCACTGCTGCTGCGCCTAGAGCTACCGACTGAAGGCGCCGTGCGCCACGGATGGTAATTCGGTGGAGGAGGGGTCGGAGGAGGAGGCATAGTATGTCTGAGAGACCGTGACCGAGGTAGGTCCCGCAATCCTCGGTGTGGGCAGTACATGAGCGGCCCCAGGGTCAGTCTCGGTCCCAGCCTCCACCAAGTTAACCCAATGTGCCGTCAGTGAGATACCGCCATGAGATTGCAAAAGGCCTCGGTCTCTACTAGCCTATAGGGCAGCATCTCCAGGCTCAGCAACTTGGAGATGTGGACGTTGAGAGCTTGGGCATGTGGGTGGGTGGAACTGTATTTCCTCTTGCGCTCCAGCGTCTGCTGTAAAGACAGCTGAACGCTGCGCTGGGACACATTGGTGGACACTGTGGAGGATCGTGGAGGCGAAGGTGTGGTTTTCCGGCGGGAGGCGCTCGTGCCGGGGTCCTGGGCAGGGGGTTTACTAGCAGAGGCAGCGAGTGACACAGGGGAAGGAGCAGTGGTGTGACCTGCAGGAGGTGGTGAACGGCCTTGGTTCCATTGAGTGGGGTGTTTAGCACTCATATGCCTGCGCATGCTGGTGGTGGTTAGGCTAGTAGTGGTGGCACCCCTGCTGATCCTGGTGTGGCACAGGTTGCACACCACAGTCCGTCGGTCATCCTCACTTTCTTTAAAGAACCTCCAGACTTGCGAACATCTAGGCCTCGCCACGGGAGCTTCACTACGTGAAACAGTTGCTGCTGATGCACCAGCTCTGGCCCTGCTTCTCCCTCTGGCCACACCACTGCCTCTTCCAACCTGTTCTGGTGCAGCACTCGCCTCCGCCTCAGAAGCACTGTCTTCACTCAACCCAGCTTGGGTCAGTCACCTCGTCATCCTCCGATTCCTCAGTCTGCTCCCCCCTCGAACTTCCTGCCCTGACAACAACTTCACCACTGTCTGACAACCGTGTCTCCTGATCGTCCGACACCTCTTTACAAACTTCTTCCACTAAGTCAACATTGTCATCATCATCATCATCACCCACAGACTGCGACAGTTGGAAAACTTGGGCATCGGGAACGAGGTCAGCAGCAACCTGAGAAGTGGTTTGTGACTCTGGGAAGGGTCCAGAAAACAGTTCCTGAGAGTATGTCGGATCACATTCCAAATTTTCTTGGGAGGGGGCAGACTGGGGGGAAGGAGGTTGAGGTGGAGGAGCCAGAGGAGTGCTCCCTTTGGTAACGTGGGTGGACTGCGTGGAAGACTGACTGGTGGACAAATTACTTGAAGCATTGTCCGCAATCCACGACATCAGCTGTTCGCACTGTTGTGGTTTCAACAGTCCTCTACCACGTGTCCCTGTAAGTTGAGACATTAAGCTAGGGAGTGTAGCTCTGCGGCGTTCCCCTGCTCCCTCATCAGCAGGTGCTGTCTCACCCTGCCCAGGACCACGGCCTCTGCCCCCTGCAGTAACTGAATGCCCACGCCCATACCCTCGTCCTTGACCCTTGACCCTTAGCCCTGGGGTTCAACATTTTCTGTATATAAGTGTATTATATAAAAAATAAAATAAATGGGCCTGCTGTACTGAAACCCACAAACTTGTTCAGTCTGAACAAGTGAATATATAGGTGGATAAGTTAGATCAAAATTACGTATGTTATTACGTACCGTGCAGTATGGAGCAATTACACGGAAACTATTAGATTAGGCAGACTTGGTCTGCTTAGTTGCAACCCAGACAAATGTCGCACAGAGATTTTTGTAATCTAGCTGTATCAGTGAGAGCAAAAGACCTTTTTTAATTAAGTGACGTACAGAATGTGTCAACTGGACAGAAAATACGGATTGTGGTGAGTGAACAGCTGAACTGTGACACACAGAATGGTTCCACACAGCTGTGTGAAATGGATTTGTATCACTGAGCTAAAAACAACAAAAAAACTATTTTTTTATATCTTTTTTTTTTTATATATATATATTTTTTTTAGTTTTGTTTTTTTTTTAACGTGACATGCAGAAACTATCAGAGAGCTAACTCGGCCCCGGCTGACGGTGGCTATTTTGACTGCAACCCAGACAAATGTCGCACAGAGATTTTTGTGATCTAGCTGTATACGTGAGAGCAAAAGACCTGGTTTAATTAAGTGACGTACAGAATGTGTCAACTGGACAGAAAATACGGATTGTGGTGAGTGGACAGCTGAACTGTGACACACAGAATGGTTCCACTCAGCTCTGTGTAATGGATTTGTATCACTGAGCTAAAACAACAAAAAAACTATTTTTTTTATATCTTTTTTTTTTTATATTTTTTTTTTAGTTTTGTTTTTTTTTTAACGTGACGTGCAGAAACTATCAGATAGCTAACTCAGCCCCTGCTGACGGTGGCTATTTTGACTGCAACCCAGACAAATGTTGAACAGAGATTTTTGTGATCTAGCTGTATGAGTGAGAGCAAAAGACCTGGTTTAATTAAGTGACGTACAGAATGTGTCACCTGGACAGAAAATACGGATTGTAGTGAGTGGACAGCTGAACTGTGACACACAGAATGGTTCCACACTGCTGTATGAAATGGATTTGTATCACTGAGATAGAACAATAAAAAAAAAAGGGTTATATATGGCGATAGCTGCACTACTAGTGCCAGCCAGCCAAGCCAGAAGACAAAAAAAAATTTCTTGTAGCCCTTAGAAGGGCTGTTGGGTTCTTGTGAGATCACTCCTGCCTAACAAAGAACTAAATGCAGGCCCTAACACTCTCCCTGAAATGCAGCAGCTCTATCCCTAACGACATCCAGACAGCATCTGAGCCGAGCACCGCGGGCAGTCACTAGTATATTCCAGGGTCACCTGATCAGGCCAGCCAACCCCTGCTATCGACATGTAAGGGCCTCACGTGATGCTGGGTGTACCGCAGAGTCTCCTGGCTTGTGATTGGCTGAGTTTATAGGCGCCAAAAATGCACAATGCGGAAGTTGCCATTTCCTCAAGCAAGGCGAGATAGTCGTCCGAGCAGCGAGCACTTACGAGTACCGTAATACTCGAACGAGCACCAAGCTCGGACGAGTATGCTCGCTCATCTCTACTTGCTACCCCTTCAAACAGCTGATCACTGGGGTTGCTGGGAGTTGGACCCTCATCCATATGATATTGATGACCTATCCTGAGGATGGGTTATCAATATCTTAGTAATGCACAACCACTTTAACCTTTTAAGGAATATAGTTTTATACCTAAATAACTACTTTTTCAGCCCCATTCACAGGACTTTTCTCTCCATCATTTTTGAGGAACTCTGTGATAGAGAACCTGAACGGAGCGTATGACACAGATGTAAAGGTAGCCTTACTGATGAAATTCTGATATATTTCTGTCATACCGTTATAGTAAAGAAGAAAACTTTCCAACTTTCTAATCTCTTATATTATTTAGAGTATTGAGGGAAGCATAGCCACACTGCTCTCTCTAGCAAGCAGAGATGGTACTGCATTCTCCTGTTCCTGTAAAGGTGTGCCGAGGCATTTTGGGATTCATATCACATCACAGAGGAAAAGAAAGCTGGGCAAAATCTAAAAATCAAGTTGGTGTCTGAAAAACAAGGCTGGACTACAGATATTTATTATAATATATGTATGGAAGAAATCTACAGCTTGATTATAAATAGTTGTACCACATTACACACACTGGTTGATTATTTAGTCAGCTATTTGACCAGAAAACAATGCCAGGTGCTGGTGCTTTTTTTTCTCTTATGACAGATACATTGAGAAAGGGGTGTGCTGGGTTGCTGAATTTATTGTATGTTGCACTGTGAGAGTGGCTGGTGCACTCAATGTGCTTCAAGTGTTATTGAAGATTGGGTATTTGGAGAGGTAGATTATCTTCATATACTTTCAATTCTTATAAGCATCACACTGTAACTGTATGCCATTGGTGCAATGTAAATAAATGGAGAAGGCTCATGCACTGAGCCTACTCCATACATAGCAGGTTCCAGCTGTGTAATAAAGCTGACACCTGGCCACAATGGCCAAGATTGGAGATTACTCCGTGTCTGGTAATTTAACCCTTCAGATGCTGTGGTCAATAGCAACCACAGTATCTGAGCAGTTAGACAGAGAGAGGTGATGACCAATCAGTTGCTATGAAAGCGTGGAGCCTTGTGCAGTCTCCCAGGCATGTCATTGAAGCTTTTTGTCAAGCTGTTCCTGTGTCATAGTTTAAAGTGTAACTGCTGTTTCATTTTTTATCCCCTAATGGTATAGTACAACCTGCTGTATAAGTGCTTTTGTGCTTTAAAATTTGATCATTCTAAGTTTTACCTGCTAATAACCCCCACAGATGCATGCTACTTTCCTATACAGCTGCTCATTTCTCAAGCCGTTGTCAGGTGCAGGACGTCTTCTCTATCTCATAACAGAAGACGGGTTAGCACTGGGGGGGAGGAGCTTAGCCCTGAGTGCTTGGAGCTGGGCTGAGGCAGAAAATGGAGGGGGGGGCTGCTTTACAGGCTGATATCTCCTAAATGGTACCAGCTAGAAACATGCAACTTGGCTTGTTTGAAAGAGGACAGTCCAGGATTTAATTCAAGACCAGGATTTAATTCAAGACCAGACCAGAAAGAGCTCTAGTCCAAGCAACAGAGGAGAAATCACTGTTAGAAAACGAGTCAGGAATAAATGTGAGTAAAATCTGCTTATACAGATGTAGCAGCGCTAGTGATCACAGGAGAATCGCGTGAGCGCAGAACAATATCGTAAATAGAGTACGCATCTGATGATTTGTACGCTAATGATACGTATTGTACGCTAATGTGTACAAATTTGTATGCTAATGCTATGCATTGTACGCTAATGCGTACTCATTTGTATGCTAATGCTATGCATTGTACGCTAATACATACGCATTTGTATGCTAATGCATACTTTAACTGCGAGTGAAAGGAGTGAAAGTCGCTATTCGTTACCAACGCTATGCGAAAACAGTGATCGCTATCGCTGCTACATCTGTACTTTCATTTTCAGCTTCATTCACAGCATCCCGATTTCTATGAGTGATATCTCCCCTTTTACTGAATAGATTTATGTCATTTTGGTATTGTCTTAAAGCCTGAAATGTCATCTTTAAGACAATACAAAGCCCATATTTCTAGCTTGTACCAAACCAGAGATATGAGCAGCTAAAGCAGCCCCTTCCCTGTCAGTATGGAAGATAATGAGGGACAAGTGACTATTAAGAGGTTAATACTAGTGTTGATCGAGCAGCAAAGTGCTTGGGTGCTCTACAGAGCACCCGAGCACAATGTAAGTCAATGGGAGAAGACCAGGCACCCCCTGCTCGGATGAGAGGAGGGTGTCAGGTTCATAGGAAAAGGTCAGAATCGCAAATTCTCCTCTTTTACTCTTTAAAGTACGCTAATTAACTGAATTCGTACACATTAGCGCACAATGCGTACAAATTTGTATGCTAATGTTACACATTGTAGACTAATGCATACAAATTTGTATGCTAATGCTACTCATTGTACGCTAATGAGTACGAATTTGTATGCTAGTTTAGCATACAAATTCATACGCATTAGCGTACAATGTGTAGCATTAGCATACAAATTTGTACGCATTAGCATACAATGAGTAACATTAGCATAAAAATTTGTACGCATTAGCGTACAATGCGTAGCATTAGCATACAAATTTGTACGCATTAGCATACTCGAGCATCGCACTCGAGCACACGCGGTGTTCGGCCGAACACCGAGCAGACCCGAGCGTAGGCATGCTCGGCCGAACAGCGAGTTCAGC
Organism: Rhinella marina; assembly: GCA_900303285.1. Lineage (NCBI taxonomy): Eukaryota > Metazoa > Chordata > Amphibia > Anura > Bufonidae > Rhinella > Rhinella marina. Next base: position 11,160 of record ONZH01003711.1, on the reverse strand, counting down.
CGAGCATGCTCGCTTAACACTAGTTAATACAAATGCTTACTGATTTCATGTAACTGTAGGACTTGTCTCTGGTTAGTGTATGTGAGGATACACACTGCTCTGGGATATTGGGAAGTTATCTGCATTCTGATTGGTCCTGCTAGTTCATGTGAGGAGAACAAAGGCTTATGGGAAGTGAGAGAAATACAGGATGGCCTCAAGGACAGGGCAAACATCACCACAGGAAGAGCAGCAGTGGCCATTTTAGGAAGATACTGAAATAGAGGCACAGAGAAATAGGGCTGCTAAGGGCTGAATACAGACATCAGAAAGGTAAAATTAACTGAAAAATACAGCTTCATGAATATCTGCCCTTCAGCATCACATATGTTAGGAATTTCATTTTTGGTAGTGAAACGGCAGTTACGCTTTAATAGGCAGGCTGTCAGAAACCAATAGACTGCAATAGTATACTATTGCAGTCTAAAGTATAAGCAATCAGTGGATCACATATTCAAGTTCCCTTAAGGGGACTAAAAATTGCAAAATAAAAGTAAAACATTTTTTTCTAAATGTAAAAAAAAAGTATTAAAATTCATATTACCCCTTTTCCAATTTTACATATAAAAATAAACCATAAAATAACATTCATGGAATCACGACGTCTGAAAATGTCCTAACTACTAAAATTTAAAAATATGCATGGTGAAAGGTTTGGTCACCTCGCCCTCCCCCTTCCCCCTCAAATAAAAACTATTGAATAAAAAGTGACCAAAAAATCGTATGTACCACAAAAAGGTACCAATAAAAATTACAGTTCTCACATAGCTCTATAGACAGAAATATAAAAAGTTATGGGTCACAATACGATGATGCAATGTATACTATTGTCTTTTCAAAAGTTTCTTGTACATTTTTGTTTTATTTAAAGCAGCATAAAATAAAATAAACAGAAATATAATAACAAAATCTGTTCAATATCACAGATACAGTAATTTCAAAGGCTTGTTTTTAAGTAGTAAAGCACAATTAAAACTAATACATTTGTTATCATCATAATCGTACTGACCTGCAGAATAAGGTTGTCATAGTGAACGCCGTAAAAAAAAATTAAATAAAAAAACTTGGTGGAATTGCTTTTTTTCCAATTTCACCACATAGAATTTTCTTCCTATTTTCCAATACAAGCTATGGTAAATTAAACTGTGACATTAAAAAATACAACAAAAAGCAAGTCTGTGAATGGAAAGCTAAAAGAACTATGGGGGTCATTTATGAATAGATATGCACCACTTTTTGTTGTATATCTGTTGCAGATTTGGCCACAAAGGTGATTTGCAGCCAAATCTGTGACTTCTTCCCATTCAGTGCCATGTATGCCAGGAAGAGGCCCGTCTCATTTATAATTTTCTATGCCATTTTTTGGAGTAGAAAATTATCTAAGTCTATGGCAGCAAGGGAGCTAGCGTAGATTTTAGGCTATTAGGTACCTGCGGTGGATGCGCTTAAGTTATGCAGAGGCTGGTGCAGGGGTATTAAGACCGACGTCTAAAATGCAGGTCTTAATAAATGACCCTATATGTCTCTTGGAAGGCAAGGAGGAAAAAATGAAAGCGTCTCTTTATGATATTTTATTAATTTTCAGTGAATGAATCTAAAGTGTTAACTTGTAAAGGCTGCATATGATTCTTTGATGATTTCTCAAAAGGTATAGAAAAATGGAATGGTAGTGACCCACTACCCAAATAGCAGATATATCACTCTCCATATGAGCTGTATGTACATTTCCACTCTAATGGATCAGTCCTTGAAGATATCCAAAATCCAGTAAGACAAACAGCACACACAAACTTCCAGTTCATGCTTATGTTGGAGTATGCCCCCAGTAGGCTTGAGCGAATCGACCTTCAGATCATAGATTTGAAGTCTATTTGTTCCAATACTTCGAATTTTAATGCTGTTTCCGTACAGCATTAAAATGTATTGGCAAAGTTCATTTCGCCCGAAGTTGTGCAAGACTTCGGCTAATTCCTATTGTATGCATATCTGAGTATTGAAAAAAAAATTAAAATAGGAATCCAAACTGGGCTTTGGTACTGGCTGGTACCGCTGTACCAAAGCACAGTTCAGATTGCTATTTTAAATTGTTTTTCAATACGCAGATATGAATACAAAAGGAATTAGCCAAAGTCCCGCTCGACTTCGTGCAAGAAGAATTTTGGCTCCACGGAGCCAATATATTTTAATCCTGTACGACAACAGCATAAAAATCCAAATATTTGAGCGAATCGACTTCGGATCCATCATCACCGGGAGGTCAATTCGCTCAAGCCTAGCCCCCAGGTGTTTGATGTTTCGGAAATGTTGGCGCATTTAATGACAAGGTCTAGACATAATCAAAGTAGTAAATGTGGGCAGATGTTTTATCTTCTCTCAAGAGTGTCCATCAATTGCCAGGCACCCAAACCTTGAGAAAGGCTTGCTGTCGAGACAAATGCACATTTGTGGTTATTAAACTAACATGAGAGTGAGCTGTAAGCGTGAATGCTGTTTACTGTATTGTGCATACTGGTGACAGATTATTTTAAAAATCTACAAATTACAACTTCTTGAATGTGCATTATTTAAAACTTGGTGAAATAATCTTTCCGTAATTGAAGTATAATGTCTTTACTCTGGTGGAAAGTTTAGCCATGACTTATGTAATGTTAAATCATTGCTCCCAATTAACCCCACTGAAGCATTGTGTATTGAAGAATTAATTAAAGTTTGTCATTTCCAGTTCATTAGAACTAATATATATTAGCAGGCAACTGATTCTTTTGACCTATCGTTACTGTATCACTCTGTGTACTACAACCTTACTGATTGTTTTTCTCCCGTGTAATGTGCTGCATTCAATTGTTCAGCATTCAATCACTGTTGTATGAAGCCTTCAAATAACTTAAAAACAGATGTCCGAGGTACTATCATGATAAAAACGTGGTGCGGTAATTGCTCTCACTGTAGGAAGACATAACACATATCTAGGATATTCCCTTAATCCTTAATCAATTGGGGCCGTAGTGCCAGGACCCCCACCAATTAGTTTGTAAAGCGGGGGCGAAAATGTTAGCTGCTTTGTTGATCTATCATGTGCCATTTTCTTAGTAAAGGTTATACACTATGTCGGACATTTGTCAGATTCTACCTTACGCCTTCTTTTCCCTCTTGTGGTGAAATATTTGGGGAGAAGGGGTTGACAGGGATTGTCTGTATTTTATTCTGCGTTAGTAACTTTTAGGGAAAGGTATATTTAAAGGGGTTGTCCAAGTTTTTTTTTTTGTTCTTTGTATGTTTCTAACTAACCAAATGTATCTGGTTTACAATTCATGTACTTCATCTGCAGTGGCTCCTTTCTCAGATTTCACTGAAGGTCACATGACCTGTGAAGTCAGCTTCTCTCCCTGCTCTGTCTTGTACACAAACCTGTGCACAGTTGTCACTGTACTGGCCACACACCCCTGCACTGGTCAGCCTGCTCCTGTCTGCCCTGTCTCCCTCCCACTGGCTTCTTCAGGAAACTTTAACCCCTTCTGCAGCACACACTCAGGGATGGAGGCTTTGCTGAGCAGCTGCAGGCAGTGAAGAGACACAGGATCCTTATCCTGCAGACACAGAACTGACAGACTGGAAGAGTTCTGCAGAGCATTGTACAAGAACAGGTAGGAGAAAGATCCTGTGTGTATCAGCAGTGTCACTGTACAGCTGGGACTTGTAGTCCTACACATTCAACATGCTGCTGAGTCTCCCAGCAGTCAGACATGTCACTCAGAGGAGCACTTTTATTCACTCCCTTTGCAGAGCAGGGGGAGGGGCACAAATATTCATGAGTAAACTCCAGAGATTGTTGTTATTGCAGGTAAACAGAGGCCAGAAAAGAACTAGGGAAATGAGGCAATATATATTGTTTTGCCTAAAACTTGCGTAGCTTATGTATACAGTACAGACCAAAAGTTTGGACACACCTTCTCATTCAAAGAGTTTTCTGTATTTTCATGACTATGAAAATTGTAAATTCACACTGAAGGCATCAAAACTATGAATTAACACATATGGAATTATATACTTAACAAAAAAGTGTGAAACAACTGAAAATATGTCTTATATTCTAGGTTCTTCAAAGTAGCCACCTTTTGCTTTGATTACTGCTTTGCACACTCTTGGCATTCTCTTGATGAGCTTCAAAAGGTAGTCACCTGAAATGGTTATCATTTCACAAGTGTGCCCTGTCAGGTTTAATAAGTGGGATTTCTTGCCTTATAAATGGGGTTGTCACCATGAGTTGTGTTGGGCAGAGTTCTAGCAGCAGATACATCTCTACAACAATTGTTAAGAGGAGACTGTGTGCAGCAGGCCTTCATGGTAAAATAGCTGCTAGGAAACCACTGCTAAGGACAGGCAACAAGCAGAAGAGACTTGTTTGGGCTAAAGAACACAAGGAATGGACATTAGACCAGTGGAAATCTGTGCTTTGGTCTGATGAGTCCAAATTTGAGATCTTTGGTTCCAACCACCGTGTCTTTGTGCGACGCAGAAAAGGTGAACGGATGGACTCTACATGCCTGGTTCCCACCGTGAAGCATGGAGGAGGAGGTGTGATGGTGTGGGGGTGCTTTGCTGGTGACACTGTTGGGGATTTATTCAAAATTGAAGGCATACTGAACCAGCATGGCTACCACAGCATCTTGCAGCGGTATGCTATTCCATCCGCTTTGCATTTAGTTGGACCATCATTTATTTATCAACAGGACAATGACCCCAAACACACCTCCAGGCTGTGTAAGGGCTATTTGACCAAGAAGAAGAGTGATGGGGTGCTACGCCAGATGACCTGGCCTCCACAGTCACCAGACCTGAACCCAATTGAGATGGTTTGGGGTGAGCTGGACCGTAGAGTGAAGGCAAAAGAGCCAACAAGTGCTAAGCATCTCTGGGAACTCCTTCAAGACTATTGGAATACCATTTCAGGTGACTACCTCTTGAAGCTCATCAAGAGAGTGCCAAGACTGTGCAAAGCAGTAATCAAAGCAAAAGGTGGCTACTTTTCACACTTTTTTTGTTAAGTATATAATTCCATATGTGTTAATTCATAGTTTTGATGCCTTCAGTGTGAATCTACAATTTTCATAGTCATGAAAATACAGAAAACTCTTTGAATGAGAAGGTGTGTCCAAACTATTGGTCTGTACTGTATATTACTTACTATCAGGTTTACAGCGCAATGGGTTTTTTTTTCATAACTCGGACAACCCTTTTAATTGTGATGATGTGACTGACTGTCTTTTATCTGTATTTGAAAGAAAATCCCAGCGGTCATGTCTTCGCTTATTAAATGTCCATTTAATTGTATTCCATCATAGGTTTACAGCAGGTATAACAGGACGCGTTTCGGCAGATAGCCTTTATTAACAGGTAAATAACACATGTATACTGATAACTTATATAAGGAACGATTCAAGTCACATGACAGTGACCTCAGACGCCCAAATGGGTGGTAAAACATAAACAAACACAATGAATAACACAAGGTACCAAAGGATACTATGTGATCATCTATCTGAGTTCATCAACGGAAAGATGAAGTCTGTGGAGAGAGTACAAACGTTATTATTACACACTGTTAATCAAATTACAGGTGCATAATCTCAAGTTCTCTATTTAAACCTCTTGGATGTAATGTATCCAGGACATGGATCCAATAAGCTTCCCTACACAATAAAAGTTTTTTAATGTTGCCCCCTCTCCTCTTTTTATTTGCTCTATCACCTGAAATCTCAATTGAGCTATGGTGTCTTTACATTTATCAAAATGGGAAGGTAAAGGTAACAGTAGCTTCTTAGTTCTGATGGTTGACTTATGTTTGCAGATACGATCTCTGATCATCTGCATTGTCTCTCCAATGTAAAGAAGGCCGCACGGGCATTTTATTAGGTAAACAACATTGGAGGACTCGCAAGTGAAGAAACCTTCAACCTGAAAAGCCTGTCCCGTATGTGGATGGTAGAAAGTTGGACTCTTAATAATGTGGGAACATTGGAAACAATGGAGGTATGGGTAAGTGCCTTTTCTCTGTGTGGTTAATGTGCTCTGTCTCAATGTCCCTTTTTCGCTACCTAGATCAGCATGTACCAGTTTATCCCTGTAGCTAGGATTCTTTTTATTGCATATCAATGGTGGATTTTTAAACTCATCTACATTGGAATAAGCTTTTGTCAATAAATGCCAGTGCTTACGGATTATCCTATCAGATCCTACACTGTACACTATTCGGCCAAATATGGCGGCGCTCGTGACCACGCGATGTTTGACAGATTCGAGTGCCCTCCCCGCACGCTAATTAGTCAATTAGCATGCGGGAAGGTACTGGCATTCACTGTAATGCCAGTAGCCATGTTAGCTACTGGCATTACAGTGATTGGTTGGCCGGGAAGGCGTCGTTGGGTGCTATAAAGCACCCGGTGACATGTGACCGGCTCATACCGAGCCAGGGAGAGCTGCTGCAAGCAGGGACAGATAGAGTAGGGACAAAAGAACACTAGGCAGGGATAGAATTTCCTCAGAAAAGACCCAGAAGCCCTTTTAAGGGCTATTAAATCTTGCTGGCAAACATTTTTTTTATTTTGGGGGTGTTAAAAATAGCGCTAGGTGGCCTGCCATTAACGCCACCTGTGCAGCTGCTGCATGCGGTATGATACTCTCTGTATACTATATACCTGACATCCTTTGCTATTATTTCCGCTGTTAAGCCTGCAGTACTTCTTTTGCGTCTCGCTGTATAACATGTGCACAACTAGGGACTTATAGTGTAGGGATAGGATTTGGCTAGGCAGGGCTAGTACTTCTGTTCAAAAGACACAAAAGTCCATTGTTATATCTGGCTGTATTTTTTTTTTCTTTTGGGGCATAAAGAACGCAAGTGTGCCCTGACACTACCAGTACGTGCACAGCGTGTGTATTAGAACCTTTCAAAAGTCTATATACCTGACATCCGTTGGTATATTTTCTACTGTTAATTTAGGCCACAGTTCCTCATTTGCATCTGCAGTATAACTTGTGCAAGGAGGGTCCTATACTGTAGGGATAGGATTTGGCTAGGTAGGGCTAGTGTTTCTGTTCAAAAGACACAAAAGTCCATTGTTATATCTGGCTACATTTTTTTTTCTTTTGGGGCAAAAAGAACGCAAGTGTGCCTGACACTACCAGCATGTGCACAGCGTGTGTATTAGAATCTTTCAAAAGTCTATATACCTGACATCCGTTGCTATTTTTTCTACCGTTAATTTAGGCCACGGTTCCTCATTTGCGTCTGCAGTATAGCTTGCGCAAGGGGGACTTATAATGTAGGGATAGGATTTGGCTAGGCAGGGCTAGTAGTTCTGTTCAAAAGACACAAAAGTCCATTGTTAAATCTGGCTGCATTTTTTTTTGGGGGGGGCAAAAAGAACGCAAGTTTGCCTGACACTACCACTATTGGTATTTGGTTGGTATTTTTTCTACCGTTAATTTAGGCCGCAGTTCCTCATTTGCGTCTGCTATATAACATTTGCACAAGGAGGGACTTATACTGTAGGGATAAGATTTGGCTAGGCAGGGCTAGTAGTTCTGTTCAAAAGACACAAAAGTCCATTGTTAAATCTGGCTGCATTTTTTTTTTCTTTTGGGGCAAAAAGAATGCAAGTGTGCCTGACACTACCACTACATGCACAGCGTGTGTATTAGAACCTTTCAAAAGTCTATATATCTGACATCCATTGGTATTTTTTCTACCGTTAATTTAGGCCGCAGTTCCTCATTTGCATCTGCTATATAACATTTGCACAAGGAGGGACTTATACTTTAGGGATAAGATTTGGCTAGGCAGGGCTAGTAGTTCTTTTCAAACGACACAAAAGTCCATTGTTAAATCTGGCTGCATTTTTTTTGGGGGGGGGGGCAAAAAGAACGCAAGTGTGCCTGACACTACCACTACATGCACAGCGTGTGTATTAGAACCTTTCAAAAGTCTATATATCTGACATCCATTGGTATTTTTTCTACCGTTAATTTAGGCCGCAGTTCCTCATTTGCGTCTGCTATATAACATTTGCACAAGGAGGGACTTATACTGTAGGGATAAGATTTGGCTAGGCAGGGCTAGTAGTTCTGTTCAAAAGACACAAAAGTCCATTGTTAAATCTGGCTGCATTTTTTTTTTCTTTTGGGGCAAAAAGAATGCAAGTGTGCCTGACACTACCACTACATGCACAGCGTGTGTATTAGAACCTTTCAAAAGTCTATATATCTGACATCCATTGGTATTTTTTCTACCGTTAATTTAGGCCGCAGTTCCTCATTTGCATCTGCTATATAACATTTGCACAAGGAGGGACTTATACTTTAGGGATAAGATTTGGCTAGGCAGGGCTAGTAGTTCTTTTCAAACGACACAAAAGTCCATTGTTAAATCTGGCTGCATTTTTTTGGGGGGGGCAAAAAGAACGCAAGTGTGCCTGACACTACCACTACATGCACAGCGTGTGTATTAGAACCTTTCAAAAGTCTATATATCTGACATCCGTTGGTATTTTTTCTACCGTTAATTTAGGCCGCAGTTCCTCATTTGCATCTGCTATATAACATTTGCACGAGGAGGGACTTATACTGTAGGGATAAGATTTGGCTAGGCAGGGCTAGTAGTTCTGTTCAAAAGACACAAAAGTCCATTGTTAAATCTGGCTGCATTTTTTTTCTTTTGGGGCAAAAAGAACGCAAGTGTGCCTGACACTACCACTACGTGCACAGCGTGTGTATTAGAGCCTTTCAAAAGTCTATATACCTGACATCCGTTGGTATTTTTTCTACTATTTAGGCCTCAGTTCCTCATTTGCATCTGCTATATAACATTTGCACAAGGAGGGACTTATACTGTAAGGATAAGATAGCTAGGCAGGGCTAGTAGTTCTTTTCAAAAGACACAAAAGTCCATTGTTAAATCTGGCTGCATTTTTTTTCTTTTGGGGCAAAAAGAAAGCAAGTATGCCTGACACTACCACTACGTGCACAGCGTGTGTATTAGAACCTTTCAAAAGTCTATATACCTGACATCCGTTGCTATTTTTTCTACTGTTAATTTAGGCCGCAGTTCCTCATTTGCGTCTGCTATATAAGATTTGCGCAAGGAGAGACATATAGTGTAGGGATAGGATTTGGCTAGGCAGGGCTTGTAGTTCTGTTCAAAAGACACAAAAGTCCATTGTTATATCTGGCTGCCATATATTATTTTTGTGGTGGGTTAAAAATTGCGCAAGGTTGTCTGACCTTAACACCACCTTTTCAACGTCTGCTATCTAACATTTGTGTTTCCCAAATAACAGAAATCCGGTGTATTTTTTTCTGCAGCTATTGACGGCGACATTACTAATGTCGCCGTGATTAGCGGCAGAAAGAAGCGCAATAAATGTCAGGTACATAGGAGAAACATACATTGTCCTGCACATGTAATGTCACCGTGATTAGCGGCAGAAAGAAACGCAATAAATGTCAGGTATATAGGAGAAACATACATTGTCCTGCACACGCTGTGCAGCTGGTGTTAAGATTAGGCAAACTTGCGCACATTTTGACCATCTAGAATAGCAGCCAGATATAACAAAAGTCCTTAAAAGGACTTTGGGGTCTTTTCAACTGCCCTGTCAACAACTAGCCCTGCCTAGCCAAATCCTATCCCTACACTATCTGTGCCTGATTGCGCAATCGTTATACATTATATGAATAACGGCAGAAAAAAATTCACTGGATGTCAGGTATTTAGGATACAAAAACTATACTGTACATGCAGCACAGGTATGTGACATTACCTGCGCTGCGTCTGCTGCATAATGTTTGCTCATTCGGTGAAATTTTTCTGCTCATACACTAAAAAAAATCTGCGCAACTGTACTTTTGACAAACTTGCATATATACCATTTAGTATGCGCAAGGCGAGCAGTAAGGGACAGGGAAGTGGGCATGCTGCTGATGGTGCACGGTGGGCGCGGTGAAACAGTGTCTGCCGGCAGAGCACAAGAAACAAAGTCATCCAAAACTCCTAGCTTCATGTCTCAGTTTGGAGGGCGGCGCAAGACAGGTTCTTGTTAGGTCAACATGTCAGGAGTGTTAGGTTAAAAAATTAGGGGTGAGGGCCTGCTTAAATATTTAAAGGCAGTTTGATATGATGGAGGAAGAGGAAGGGGTTCATGGAAATACACCTTCATATTCAATACACCTTAAAAGCCACATTTAAAGTTCCTTTATGTTCAGCCGCTTTCCTCTGGTGGGGTAGCGAAGTCAGGGGCAATCCAGGCCTTGTTCATTTTGGATAGCGTCAGCATTTTAAAGGGTTGTCCGAGTTATTTTTTTGTTCTTTATATGTTTCTAACTTGTCAGGTATAACAACTTTCCCATATACTTTGTGTTTCTAAAGCTGCTGGTTTCACAGAGTTGACTGAGGGTCACATGACCTGTGATGTCACCTTATCTCCCTGGTCTGTGATGTTTCGTGTACAAGCCTCAGAGTTCAGATAACAGTCTGTACACGAGACGTCACTGGCCACGTTCCCTTTCTTTGCCGGGGCTCCTGCTATCTGCTCTCTCCCTGGATTCCTTCAGATAAAACATTAACCCCTTCAGCCAGAACACACTGAGGGCTCAAGGCTTTACAACAAATAGTAGCTGCAGCAGTGAGAGGAGACAAATGCTGGGCAAGGAGCTATAGAGGAATTGTACAAGAACAGGTAGGGAGAATTTTCTTGTGTGTATCAGCAGTGTCATTGTACAGCTGGGACTTGTAGTCCTACACAAACAACATGCTGCTGAGTATCCCAGCAGGCAGACATGTACCATACCTCCCAACTTTTGAAAATTGCAAAGAGGGACAATGTGTGTGGTGCAAATCATGGCAGTTTTTTTCATACTAGGCCACACCTCTAAATCCACCCAAAGCATAATCACTGGAGCCCCTGCGGCAAATTTTTTCTTGCGTTTCAATGTCCATATAAATATTAGAACATAAATTATCAGATTATAGATATTTTCAGGTACAAATTGCACCAAATAATGAAGTTCTGGTCTAATATACAGGTAGAAACCATACAAACACTTTAGTAAGGAGCAATTTAGTAA
>ONZH01003710.1:0-60634 GCA_900303285.1 Rhinella marina | reverse complement strand
ATGGCAGATCACAGTAGATACCAGTAGAGACAGCAGGCGTGTGGTATCAGGTAGGTGAAAGCATCAGAATAGTGTCAGCAGCACGTGGGCAGAAGTAATAGACCATTTGTCACAATGTTCTGGTGTGACGGCACACTGCAGTCAGATCATTACTGCCAGAATAACCTTGTCTGTTGTATCAGGAATCAGTGTCTGGCAATCCTGGTTGATCCAGACCTGATTCATCTTTATAAAGGTTCGTCTCTTAACATTTTGCATTGAAAAGCGAGTTCTCTTTGGGGCAACCGCACTAAATACGCAGTGATGCAATGCTACTGGCCACGCAGGAAAGCTTGCCCAGGGCAAACTTAGCCACAATTCAAGTTTGGCTGCCAAGTAGTCCAGGGGATCTTGGATCTGGGGCGACAAAATGCTGTCCAAGTATCCCACCACCTACTATTTCAAGTTCTGCTCCATGTCCTGCTCCTGGGTGGTTTCTTCTGTAGGCTGGTAAAGAAAAGTGATTAACAGAGATTTAAGTTGTGATGGCATTTTGATAGTAGCTGAGTTTTTCATCGTCCTCAGAAGGTGTCCATTTTGGACAGGTATCCAGGGTCTTACATTGTAGAGAGCCAGTAGTCATCCCTCTGCCAAATGGTGATTATGCGGCTGTCACTAAGCAAGCAACTCAACATGCATCTGGCCATTTGCACAAAGGACTCGGAGGGAATCCCTGCCATATCCACTGCACACTGCCCCAGTCTGGCCCCCTAAGTCTCTGTATAACACAACAGATTAAGTATTAATGTCACATCAGACTATCTAGGTAAATGCACCTGTGTATTATACTGCCTGTTGACAATGAGTCTGAAGCACAATAAGGCTATGTATAACAGAACAGATTAATTATGAATGATGCAGGAGATGAACTAGGTAAATGCACTTATATATTAGACCGCCTGTTTACAATGAGTCTCATGCACACTAAGTCTCTGTATAACTGAAACAGATTAATATTAAAGGCGTAGCAGATGAATTAGGTAAACACACATATTTATTAGGCCGCCTTTTGACAATGAGTATAATACACACTAAGGGGCACATTTATTAAGATTTTCATTTTAGATGCTAGTCTTAATAAACCCCTAAGCTGCCGGTGGATACACTGAAGTTATGAAGGGACGCTGGCCTCTCAATAACTTTGGCGCATCCAACACCAGTTCTAAATGTAAAACTCGCTTTTTCACTCTACCGAGGACCTACAGCGAGAGTAAGAGCAAATGGTGTCTTGTCAAACCCCTTTGCAATTACTAATGGGACTCGACAAGGGTGCCCACTCTCCCCTACCCTTTTTATCCTTGCCCTGGAACCCCTGTTGCAAACAATTAGACAGGACCAATCCATAGTAGGCCTTCAAGTCGCTGATACTACTCATCAGGTGGCAGCATTTTCTGACAACCTGCTACTCTTCCTGACAGATCCTCTCACAGCCTTTCCTGGTATAGTCAAAATCTTCGACAAATTTGGGGAACTCTCTAACTTCAAATTCAATCTTTCTAAATGTGATGCCCTAGGTATTTGCATACCTAAAGATATACAAAAATCCCTTGCAAGCTCATTCCCTTTCTCTTGGCCCCCGAAACACATCACTTACCTAGGAGTTAAGATATCTGGAGATTTGTCTCAAATTTACTTGCTCAACTATATCCCGCTTTTGCAGGAGATCTCTGCCCAGCTACATAATTTGGAGATACCTATGATGTCCTGGATTGGTTGCAAAAATCTTCTTCAGACATATATCTATCTAAAAATGTTGTACCTTTTAAAAGCTGCTCCTATAACCCTTCCCCCAGTGTTCTTTGTCAAGGTGCGTCACCTGTTCTCAGACTTTCTGTGGAAAAAAGCCAAACCACGACTGGCCTTTTCCTGTCTGTCCTCACCCAAACAGAGAGGGGCCTTTGGACTTCGGGCATTAAAGCCTACTATATTGCGGCACAGCTTAGAATTGTATTAGAAGTGCTGTCTCCTAGGAATGCTCTGCTGGGAATCCAGATCTTCAGGTCCCTACTGACTCCCAATGACCTGTACTCACTGGGGTGACCACTAGTAGATTTGACACCTAGAGCCAAATACCATCCCAGCTCTTATGATGGCAAGGAAAGCTCTAAGGCAACTACAAGTCCAAGCAGCGTCGTGCTCACCTTTAATGCCAGCAAGCCTTATTCCCCTGTATATACAGCAAGATGCTACAAACCTACTAGACCTTTGGTCAAAATTGTGAAAAGTGTCAGTAGGAGACTTACTGTCAAAACAAATATCCCATCACTAGAAACTCTGAAAGAGAAATATAACTTGGTAGGGTTGACGTATCTACACTATGTCAATTTTTCAGAGAGTTGCAAGGCTTTCTTGAACACTTATGTACCTAGAGACCTTGACTGGTTTCAGTCCCTTATAGTCTTACCTCAAACCCCGGGGCACCTCCTGTCTTCCTTCTATAAAAGAATTATTAATATGATGGCCCCAGCTAATCCTCAATATCTTGTAGCATGGGAGAAAGACCTTAACATTGCTCTCTCAGATCATGACACCAAAAAGGTGTTACCCAGGGATTCTCCAGATGTTTTCGAACACAAGAAAACGGTTTTAAAATATTAACCAGATGGTACAGATCACCTGATATAGTTGCGAAAATGTATCCCTCTTCTAGGAATGCATGCTGGAGATGTGGAGATTCCCCGGGGTCACTCTTCCTTATTTGGTGAACATGTCTTATAATCCAAGCTTTCTGAAAATCAGTTGAAACGGCCGTCAGTGGCATTTTTCCTCCTCCAACATCATACTTACTCCACAGATAGCACTCCTTAACCTATCGGATGGCACACACATTACAAGAATGGTACTCTAAAATACACCAGATATACCAACTGGAGGAAGTATCTAGTTGGGAAAGATGGAAGCATCCTTCCTTCCGTAAATAGTGGGATCCTTGGATCCGTTGGAAACAAGCTAACACTTTATGTGTTTCACAGAGCCTAACTACTTAAGAGACACAATTTAAGAACAGGTGTGTGGTTACAAGGGAACTCAGGACAGTGAGTTAACACTACAAGCTTTATTTAGGCTGAATAACTTGATTTAGCACTTTATACTATTTTCAATGTTATATTTGTGTAACTTGAAATTTTTCTGTACTTATACTTATCCCTTTGTCCCTCTTCCCCCACCCTTACACCCCTTTCCTCTTCCACTCCACTCAGTTGACCCTCCACACTGACCAAGCCCCCTTACTCTCTTCACCCCCTCCTTTCCCTCCTCCCCCCTCCCAACTCACCTTCCCTAAGGACAACATAATTCTGTCGTCATCGCGATTTCTGAGACTTTTGACGGCTTCTCTCTCTTTCACTCAAGAGAAATGATAATGTACCACCAATAAGCTGTCCTTGGTATTGTATGAGTTATACTGTGATATATTTTCTATAATGGTTGGTTGTAATTTTTAAAAAAATAAAGAATACATAAAAAACAATAAATGTAAAACTGGCTTATATTTACACCATTTTCTATGCATAAAACAGATGTAGAAAATGATGAATGAGAAGGGCCTGCAGGCCCATCCCCTTTCCCGCCCTCGCCACTCCCACAATTTTAGACCTGGCGTATGAGGGGTATAAGTTGCAAAAAGCAACTAACCATTGTGCCACCATCTGCGCTTGGAATAACGTCTAATTTAGACGTATTTCAACATAATAAATTACCCCCCAAGTCTATGTATAACTGAACAGATGAATTAAGGGCGCAGCAGATGAACTAGGTAAATGTGCCTATACATTAGACCGCTTTTTGACAATAAATCTGATGCACAATAAGTTTATGTATGATGGAACACATTACTTATGACTGACTCAGCAGATGAACTAGGTAAATGCTCCTATATATTAGACCGCGTGTTGACAATGAATCTATGTATAACTAAACAGATTAATTATTAAAATCAAAGTATATGAACTAGGTAAATTTGCCTATACATTAGACTGCCGGTTGAAAATGAGTCTTATGCACAGTAAGTTTACATATAACTGAACAGATTAAGTATTAATGGTGCAGCAGATGAACTAGTAAAATGCTCCTATATATAAGACCGCCTGTTGACAATGAGCCTGATGCACAGTAAGTCTATGTATAACAGAACAGATTAATTTTGAATGATGCAGCAAATGAACTAGGTAAATGCTCCTATATATTAGATTGCGTGTTGACAATGAGTCTGATGAATAGTAATCTATGTATAACAGAACAGATTAAGAATGAATAGCGCAGCAAATGAACAAGATGCACAGGGTGATTACACTTAGCCTGCACTGTCCCTGCAGTTACCCTATGCTCTCTCTACACAGTTTCTTCACTGTCTTTATCCATTATTCTACACCATTATTCTCACCACTGCTCCTAGCACTTGACACATCTGTTCCTATGCTCAGATCACAGTAAAATGGGAGAGACCAGGCGGGATGAGGATTTTTTAGGGCTATGACATCACAGATGATGGCTATCTGATGATTGGCTTGCAGCATGGCATTATGGGTCATATTACGTTTCTGGGCTTCTTACTTTCAGTTTGTAGCACATGTAGCTACCATTTTAGGAAAAGAACAATTCATATTACAACGAAGCGTGACAAAATTCGTATTCGTGGCTAATCAATTTTTTTCCTGAAATTTAGATCAAATTCAATTCATTTTACTTCGATTTGTTCAACGCTAATGCTCACCATTCATGGATTGCAACAGTGGCTGTAAACCATGGAAACAAGCAGTGTATAATGTGATGGGACCATTCTGCTGGTTCCAGCACAACTGAGGTGGTGCCAGTATGATATCACTTTACAAGATGAAAATAACTTCAGAAACAGTAGCATTCAAATAGATAATTCAGATTTATAGAAAAAAGGTACTGTAAAACATAAATTCATTCAGGTATATATTTTATTGTGCTTTGTGATGAATAATGGAAATTGTAATTCTTGATAAGCTAATTGTCACTTAGTAGGTGCAAAGCTTCTCAAGACTGTTCTATAGATGCCTTAATAACTTTGGGAGAGAGAGAGATACAAAGATATATACTAACACCAGAAGATACAGTACCTCGCTAGCTTTGTTGTTGGTGTTGTTAGATGATGATGACTATTATTATTATTATTACTATTATTATTATTATTAGTGTTGATCAAGCACTGTAGTGCTCGGGTAGAACACTAGGTGATGCTCGAGTGCTCTACCGAGCACCCGAGCACAATGGAAGTCAATGGGAGAACCAAAGCACTAAACCAGGCACCGCCTCTCTGAAGAGGGGAGGGTGTATGGTTCATAGGGAAAGGTGAGAAAATGATGGAAACACCACTGAAATGGTTTGGGAAAATCATGGGGAGGATGTATGGATGCATCTTTGACTCCAAAGTCACTGCTGGGAACGATGTTGCCCGAGTATTACGCCACTTTTACGGAATGACAAGAATACGCCCAAAACCGAGGATAAAATTTTAGAGGAAATATTGTTAGGAAACATATATTTACTTGTATATAAAGCGCAAGCTCTGCCAAAAATTACAAGGAACAGGCACTCACACCCTTGAAAAATTATGAGTGATGGCCTGCTGCTGACACTCAAAAACATTAGGGGTGAGGGTCTGCTGCTGAGCTGACCCTCTAAAACATTAGGGGCGAGTGCCAGCTGCTTATCTGACCATCTAAAACATTAAAGGCGAGTGCTCGCTGCACATCTAACAGTCTAAAACATTAGGGGTGAGTGCCTGCTGCTGAGCTAACCGTTTAAACAATTATGGTTGCGGGCCTGCTACTGAGCTGACTGTCTAAAAAATTATTGTTGAGGGCCTGCTGCTGAGCTGACCATCTAAAAAACTATAGTTGGGGGCCTGCTGCTGAGCTGACCGTCTAAAAAATTATGGTTGAGGGCCTGCTGCTGAGCTGACCGTCTAAAACATTATGGTTGTTGGTCTGCTGCTAAGCTGACTGTCTAAAAAATTATAGTTGAGGGCCTGCTGGTGAGCTGACCGTCTAAAAAACTATGGTTAAGGACCTGCTGCTGAGCTGACCGTCTAAAAAATTATGGTTGAGGGCCTGCTGCTGAGCTGACCGTCTAAAAAATTATGGGTGAGGGCCTGCTGCTTAGCTAACCGTCTAAAAAACTATGGTTGAGGGCCTGCTGCTGAGCTGATGTCTACAAAAGTATGGTTGGGGGCCTGCTGCTGAGCTGACCGTCTAAAAAATTATGGGTGAGGGTCTGCTGCTTAGCTGACTGTCTAAAAAATTATGGATGATGGCCTGCTGGTGACCGTCTTAAAAATTAGTGGTGAGGGCCTGCTGGTGACCGTCTTAAAAATTAGTGGTGAGGGACTGCTGGTGACCATCTTAAAAATTAGAGGTGAGGGCCTGCTGGTGAACGTCGAGGGCAGTTTAATAAGCAGTTTGATATGATGGAGGATGATGAGGAAGAGGAGGAGAAGAGGAAGCTGTACATGGGAATACAGTGTATTCAATACACCATAAAAGCCACATTTAAAGTTTTTTCATCTTCAGCTGCTTTCCTCTGGTGGGGTAGAGAAGTCAGGAGTAATCCAAGCCTTGTTAATTTTGATAAGTGTCAACCTGTCAGCATTTTCAGTTGACAGGCGGATGCGTTTATCAGTTATTATGCCCCCAGCGGCACTAAATTCTCGCTCCGACAAAACGCAGGTGGCAAGGCAGGCCAGCACCTCCAAGGCGTAGAGCGCCAGTTCGTGCCACATGTCCAGCTTAGACACCCAATAATAATAAGGCACAGAGGGATCTACACCATCTGTGTAAATTCATCAAAGTTGCGTAAAACCTCACAGAGGTCAGACATCAATGCCCACTCGTCGCTTGTGAAGAGCGGAAGCTGACTGGAAAGGCGCCGACCGTTTTGCAGCTGGTATTCCACTACTGCCCTCTGCTGCTCATAAAGCCTGCCCAACATGTGGAAGGTGGAGTTCCAGCGCGTGCTCAGGTCGCACAGCAGTCGGTGAGCTGGAAAGTGCAAGCGATGCTGCAGCGTTGCCAGACTGGCTGAAGATGTAGGTGACTTTCAGAAATGGGCACACAGGCGACGCACCTTCACCAGTAGCTGAGAAATATTGGGGTAGATTTTCAGAAACCGCTGAACCACTAAGTTGAATACATGGGCCAGGCATGGTATGTGTGACAGGTTGGCCAGCTCCAAAGCGGCCACCAAGTTGAAGCCGTTATCAGACATAAACATGCCTGGCTGTAGGTTGAGTGGCGAGAGCCACAGCTCAGCCTGGTCCCTTCTTGTGCCCTGCCACAGCTCTGCGGCAGTGTGCTGTTTGTCACCTAAGCAAATAAGTTTCAGCACGGCCTGTTGCCGTTTCCCGACTGATGTGCTACACTCTTTCCAGCTACTGACTGAAGTCTGACTGGTGCTGCAAGATGAGAATTCTGCAGTGGAAGTGGAGGAGGAGGTGGAGGAAGAGAAGGAGGGGTTGCAGCTGCTACTGTAGGTGGTGGCGGAAATCCGGATGGAAGTAGGGCCCGCAATCCTTGACGATGGTAGCTCCTGTGCCATCATAGGGTACAACTCGCTCCCAGCCTCCACAACGTTCACCCAGTGTGCCGTCAGGGAAATGTAGCACCCCTGGCCAGAAGCACTTGTGGACGTTAAGTTAAGTGGACCTTCCCATCAACTCCGTTGGTCAGGGCACGGGTTATGTTTCTGGACACATGCTGGTGTAAGGCGGGGACGGCACACCGGGAAAAATAATGGTTACTGGGGACTGTGTAACGAGGGACAGCCGCCGCCATCAGGCTGCGAAAAGCCTCAGTGTCCAACAGCCTAAACGGCAACATTTCCAGGGCCAGTAATTTGGAAGCTGCACGTTTAGTGCTATGGCCTGTGGGTGCGTGGCTGGGTATTTGCGCTTGCGCTCAAATGCCTAGGGTAAGGACATCTGTACGCTGCGCTGTGACACTGAAGTGGATGTGCTCGCTGATGGTGCTTGCAAAGGTCCAGGTGCAGGGCGGGAGGCATCTCGGCCTGCGTCTTGGACAGCACGTAACAGGGGAAGAGGAGGCAGTGGTGTGACCCACAGACAATGATCGTGGATCCAGGCGTTTGACCCACCTATTAGGGTGCTTTGCTGTCATGTGGGGGATCATGCTGGTGGTGGTCAGGATACTAGTGTTCACGCCCCTGCACATTTTGGTACGGCACAGGTTGCAAATTACAATTCTTTTATCGTCAGCACTTTTCTCAAAAAAGCGCCAGACTGCGGAACACCTACCTTTTGGAAAGGGAGATTGCCACAAGGTAGTGCTCCGGGGAACAGTTGTGGGCCTGTTTGGCTTGGCCCGCCTTCTCCCTTTTGCCACCCACTGCCTCTTCCAGCCTGTTGTGGTTCTGCGGATCCCTCCCCCTCTGTACTGCTGTCCTCGCTCGGCTTGCCACCTTTCCAGGTTGGGTCAGCGATTTCATTGTCCATCACCTCCTCTTACACTTCCTCACTCTGGTCCTCCTCCTGACATGGTGACCTAACAAGAACCTGACTTAGCTGTGTCTCATCCTCATCCACAACCTCTTGAGGCACTAATTGCCCTTGACTTATTGGCAACTGTGTCTCATCATCATCATGCACCTCGTCAGACGCTAATTGCTGTTCCCCACCGTCATCTTCTTCAGACTGTGGATGCTCATGTGTTTGGGAATCAGGGCACAACATCTCCTCATGTCCCTCTTTAAGCGGGCTTGGCGAAAGGCCCAAATCAAAGAACGGCGATGAAAAAAGCTCCTCAGAATATCCAAGTGTGGGATCACTTGTTTGTCCAGACTCTGCATGGTGGGAGGACGGAGGATCAGGGTGAGGATTTTGTTGACCAGACTCTTGGCTACTGAGACTGGACTTTTTGGAAGAGAGGGTGGTGCTTAACCGACTGGAAGCATTATCTGTTGCAATCCAACCGACTACCTGGTCGCACTAGTGTGGCGTCAAGAGTGGTGTCATGCGCCGCCCTGCAAACTGGGACATGAAACTAGGAGTTTTGGATGACTTTGTTTCTTGTGCTCTACCAGCAGGCACAGTTTCACTGTGCCCAGAGCCATGGCCTTTGCGTGCACCATCAGCAGCACCCCACTTCCCTGTCCCTTACTGCTCGCCTTGCGCATATCAAATGGTATATATGCAAGTTTGTCACAAGTACAGTAGCGCAGATTTTTTTTGTATGTATGAGCAGAAAAATTTCACAGAATTTCAGAAAAATTTACTATACAGAAACGTTAAACAGCAGATGCAGCGCAGGTAATGTCGCTTTGATTAGCCGCAGAAAAAAATACACTGGATTTCAGATATTTAGGATAGAGAAACATTATACTGCACATGCAGCACAGGTAATGTCGCCTCGATTAGCCTCAGAAAAAATTACACTGGTTTTCAGGTATTTAGGATACAAAAAAGTTATACTGCACATGCAGCACAGGTAATGTCGCCTTGATTAGCGGCAAGAAAAATTGACACCGGATGTCAGGTATTTAGGATACACAAACGTTATACTGCACACGCTGCGCAGGTGGTGTTAAGGTCAGGCAAATTTGCGCAGTTTTTGCCCCAAAAGAAAAAAAATATTGCAGCCAGATATGACAATAGTCCTTAAAAGGACTATTGGGTCTTTTAAACAGAACAACTAGCCCTGCCTAGCCAAATCCTATCCCTACACTATCTGTCCCTCCTTGCAGCAGCTCTCCCTGACTCGGACTGAGCCGGGTCACATGTCGCCGGGTGCTATATAGCACCCGATGACGTGTTCCCGGCCAGCCAATCACTGTAATGCCAGTAGCCAACATGGCTACAGCATTACAGTGAATGCCAGTACCTCCCCGGACGTTGATTGGCTGCATAGCAGCCAAGAAACATGTGGGGAAGGAACTCGAGCAAGGTGCTCAAGCACATGCAGTGTTTGGCCAAACACCGCGTGGTGCTGAGCACCACCATGCTCGGCCGAACACCGTATTTGGCCGAGCATGCTCGCTCATCACTAATTATTATTAAAGTGCCATTCATTCCATGACGCTGTACAAATGAAAATAGGTATACTTATATACACACTTGCAGTAAGCATGAACAAGATAAGTTAAAAACAAGTACAGAAGGAGAGAGGACCCTGTCCATGAGGGCTCGCAATCTACCAGGAATAGGAGAAGAACACAGTAGCTGAAGGTAGAGCTCTTCATAGCGGTATAGAGGCAGCAGGGTTACTGTTGATTTTAAGCTTGTCTGAAAAGATGAGTTTTCAGGTTTCTTTTGAGGGTTTCCACTGTAGACGAGAGTCTTATATGTTGGGGTAGAGAGTTCCAGAGTGTAGAGGATGCATGGGCGAAATCCTGAAGGCGATTGTGGGAAGAGATGATAAGTGAGGAGTAGAGATGGAGGTCTTGTGAGGATCAGAGATTATGTGGGAATGTATTGGGAAAGTAGCTCAGAGACGTACCGAGGGGAAAGGTTGTGGATGGCCTTATATGTATCTGTTAGTATTTTAAACAGATTTTTGGGGGGCAATGGGAAACCACTGAAAGGATTGCCAGATGGGGAAGGCAGATAAGTCCATGTTTTGTTTATCTCAGAAAGCCGATTTAGGCTACTTTCACACTGGCGGCAGGCCTGATCCGGCAGGTGAAGGGTGCTGCCGGATCAGGCCTGCCGCAGTGACATGTGTGGAGCCGGAACCGCGCTCCGGCCCCACACATGTCACACAGTACATACATATACATACACATAAACATACACACACATATAGACATACAAACACACATACATACTTACATGCTCCCCGGCAGGTCTTCGGAGCGTCAGGACGGCTCACACAGGTCACGATTCCCCACAGCGCCCTCTGCTGGGCGCCTGGTGGAATCGTCAGATGACGATTCCACCAGGCGCCCAGCAGAGGGCGCTGTGGGGAATCGTGACCTGTGTGAGCCGTCCTGACGCTCCGAAGACCTGCCGGGGAGCATGTAAGTATGTATGTGTGTTTGTATGTCTTTATGTGTGTGTATGTTTATGTCTGTATGTGTCTATGTGTACCCGGATCCGTAATGGACTCCATTGAAAGTCAATGGAGGGCGGATCCGGTTACCATTATGGTCACACCAGACGGATCCACCCCCATTGACTTGCATTGGGGGTCATTCCGGATCCGTCTTGGTGCGGATGCCTGGACCGGAGAGCAAACCGCAGCATGCTGCGGTTTGTTCTCCGGTCTGAAGACGGAACGGAATGCTTTCAGGAGCATTCCGTTGTCTTCAGTTCAGTTTTGTCCCCATTGACAATGAATGGGGACAAAACTGAAGCGTTTTATTCCGGTATTGAGCCCCTATGACGGAACTCAATACCGGAATTTTAAAACGCTAGTGTGAAAGTAGCCTTACCCAAAGAAATAATATTATTTTAGGTCATATACTTGACGGGAGCTTTCCGTCATATCAACCAAGAGATCATTGAGGCACCATTAATGTGAGGCACAATCTATTGATTGGACCTTAGGAAAAAGTTGGTTTTACCTTGAGATATTTTGGTCAAAATCAAATGTTAATTAATTAATGTTTAAACAATCTTGAAAGGGTAATGGAAGACCTGCACTGACCAGGGGAAAGAATGGAAAATGTCTCTGCTTTAAATTAAAGGAAAGGAAGTAAGCCTTGTGGTGGCCAAGGAATAAAGGAGGCAAGAGCCCTGCTGGGAAAACTTATGAAAGGAGAAGGAAAGCCTTACTGTGGCCACTGAGAAATTATCTCTGCTGTGAGGGGAGATAGAGAAGCCCTGCTGTTACCAAGTAGATAAGGAAGAAATCTGTGATGTGAACACTGAGAAAAGTAACAATGAATGTTTCCTCAACCAAGAGGGAAAAGAAAGGAGCTCTGTTGTGACAAAGTGGGGAAATGGGAACCATGCTGTAATCAAGGTAGAAATAGGAGGAACCACTGAGGAAAGATGCTACTATGACTACAGAAGTAATTGGGTGCCTGTTTTTCTTCCTTAGGAGATGGAGGTCTCTACTATGGTGCAATTATAACTGCTGGGGAAGGGAAACTTAGCATTGACTACTGTATAAAAGTCACTGGTATGACTACTAGGGAAAAGGTAGCATTGCTATGTCTAATAGGAAAAAGCAGGAGGTCTTGCTGTGATTGCTCAAACACTTGTTTGAACAAAGGGAAAGAGAAACCCATTATATGACTATTGGAGGAAAGAGGACAAAGTGAATATTGTATTAGGGGGAGAGAGGAAGTTGCTTTTTATCATAAGAACATGGGAGAAATATAATAGACAGGAGTTTTCTTGTGCTGTTGGTGAATGCACCTAGTTTATGAAGAGATGTATGCCTCCCATACGTTACGTGTATCCTCTATGGTGCTGACATAGATTTTTGTCTTCAATTACATCAGAAATCTGGTGTAAATGAAGATAAATGTGTCAGACTCACTTGACCCATGCTCCCTTTTTGGAAAGGAGCGACAGTTGTGTAAAAATGCCACCTGTGGCAAAATTGCTAAAAACTACTGCAGAGAAATGATAACTCTCCCTTAAAATCCCTTTGCTATTGCTACCTTGGAGAATGTAAAAATCTTACAGTGCATACTCATGCTTGATTAT
The DNA here is from genome assembly GCA_900303285.1 of Rhinella marina. NCBI lineage: Eukaryota > Metazoa > Chordata > Amphibia > Anura > Bufonidae > Rhinella > Rhinella marina. The sequence continues at coordinate 47,964 of ONZH01003710.1, read as the reverse complement.
TGGATTTCAGTGCCTCAAATGCAAAAGCATCAATGTGAAAGCATCTTAATATATTCAATATGTGTAATTACTGCTAGTAACTGTATGTCTTTGACAAATTTGTTTAGGACAGAAATATATATTTCAAAATGCCTTAGTAAAAGCAAGTTGTAATTTGCCTGTCATTTCTTTCAAAAGCTCACTGGCATTGTCAGGTCATGTTTGGCTCAATAAGAAAATGTTAATTTCTTTCTTGAGGAACTTTCTTTTATAAAACATTTAAAAAGCCTTTGGGTGACAATGAAAATATCTTGCCTTTTTGAAAATAGTGTTGTGAATCCCCAGTAAGTAACAGAGACTTACAATAAGTGTGTGTGTGTGTGGGGGGGGGGGGTAAAAACCTCAGGCATATGACAATATAAAGAATGTCATAAATTTCTTATTCAGATGCGTTTTTTCCAAGGTCTTAAGATGTACGCTAAATATACATATCCTGTACATTTCCATTATGTTGTGGTATGCAATCATCAGCACATAGCAACAGAGTAGCTTATAAACAATATTTCGATACATACCTTATATCATGTCTGGTTTATTTCCCAACTGATATCTTGCAACAGTGATGATGATGATACCCCAGTAACATACATCTTGCATACTCTAAATAGCAACATTATTCTAAAAGTATTAGTCTGAAATATGCATCTTCTTGGTTTTATCACATCGTGCACAATTCACAAACATAAAAAATGAAACATTGTTGTAATTCCCACTTATATTGCAGCATCCATTTCCAGAATGAACATGATGTACTTTGTAGATTAAGTTTTCAACTTGTCACATTACATTTATCTTTGATTAGATAAATGTTGCGGTTTACTTTATGCCATCATTCAAACGGGGAGCGTCTCAATAAACTACTCGCTTCCTTCTGTAAAATTATTTTCTTCTGTCATTGGGATTAGAATTCATTTTATTGACCAATCCACCTATCACATGGTTTACTAAAGTATAAGTTATTGATGGTTAAAAAGTTGTTGCTAATATAAAGTTGTTTATTTAATATTATACTTTGTATATTACATGCTGCACATTTATGTTATTGTATACTATATATGAGAAGATAATTTGCATTTGAAAAATATGAAGCATCATTGTTTCCCCTCTCATTGACTTCCATGATCTGGGTGGAAACACTTGTCCTGGAGTGTTCTGCTTTTATAGATATATTCTTAATTCTCCTTACAGTAGTTCTATTGTTCTTATCTTCAACATTGCCTCATAATAAGCTATGTCTGGCCATACAATGTAGCATTACATCCTGACCATACAATGCAAGGACAGGCCTGAATCACCACAGTTGAACAAGTATTGTTTTTCTTACATAGTGATTCTCCATTATAAGGCAATATTGCGGAATAGATGCAACCCCATTCACCTCTATGGAGCCGGGAGCCGCCGCACGGAGCTAGCTCCATGCCATGGCTCCAATGAAGCATGTCCTATACTTGTCCACACGCACGGACAAGTATAGGCATTTTGAATGGGGCCGCCTGGCGTGTGTTCCGAGCCTGCAGAACACACCTGGCGGCCCCCGTATGATTGTGGGTCCACAATAATGCAGACCCGCAATAATACGGCTGTCTGAATGGGGTCTAACTCATAGATGGGAATCCAAAGAGAATGAACCTCCTCTATGATAAGAGGGCTGCCTGGCGTGTGTTCCGAGCCTGCAGAACACACCTGGCAGCCCCCGTATGATTGCGGGTCCACAATAATGCAGACCCGCAATAATACGGCTGTCTGAATGGGGTCTAACTCATAGATGGGAATCCAAAGAGAATGAACCTCCTCTATGATAGGAAATTTGGACATAGGTTATTTTAACACAACTCCTTTAAGATCACAATGAATGCAGATGTATTTAGATGCTGCTATTCTCATGCAGCAGAAAAATCTGCATCGCACCATGACATGTCATCTTAGCCTTAGTCTCTTAAAAAAGAGCTGGAACTATATACAAATTTCACAACCTTCGAATTGGCAGAGAGGGACGCTATTGCAGGATACAAATTTGTGATGATTGCAGTCATGTTGTGCCTCTTCACCAAACAAGTGAGACAAGCAAAACATTTGCATTCTATTTTAGTGACCTCTACATTTTACAAAGACGTAATATATCACCTATAGAAATCTATAGGGTCTTGTTATACTTCTGTATGGAAGTATTCTCTATTATACTACATTCCACAGAGGAACGATATGGTTCCAAATCAGAGTTACGGTACAAGGACTTCAACAAGGTCTTTGCATATGACTTTGTCTTGCATTTGAACAGTGGGGGCCCGATTTCTGTCACCTTCACTAATCAGATTTTTGAAGAGGCTCAGAGAAGTGCTTCAGCTTCTTCATACTATACAAAGTAAGTGCTCTACATTGTGTAGCATCTGTGTTTAGCATTACAGCTCAGTCCTGTTCACTTGAATGCCTCTAAGCCTTCATGTGAGAGATGGATGTGATATTACAGTCTGAGGCTGTACTGTGGCTTCTTCAAACATTTGATTGGTGGGGGCACTATGAGTTATACCCCCAACAATCAAACACTGATGACCTGATGACATGTCCTGAGATAAGGTCATTGATATTTATATCACAGAAAACCCCTATAAGAGGCATTTCTGTATCAAACTTTTATAACATATCTATAGTCCAAAATACAATATATGCAGCTGCCATCATCTGTTCTCTTAACTCTTATAGAAGTTAAAGGAGAGAGATAGGCATGAGCCACCTTTTTTTTACACTATAGCTGGCCGGTTCTGAGGTAGGACCCCCATCTTGCAGGCTTTCATATTCTGGGGAAATGCCATAAAAGTCCAAGTTGGGATTACAATTTGGAGGATACCCATACCATATGCTTTTTGACTAGGGATAAAAACTACATAATAAAGATGATTTATTTCCATTCTCATTTATTTCATATCTTTCATCTTTTATGTTCATTGTGAATTTAAAAATGTTCACGTTAAAACAGAAAATCACTTACTTGGCATTTGATTAAATATATCTAGTGATAGATGCACATGGGATTTTGTTTTTTAGAGGTCTATAATTTGGTCAGCTATTTGTGGAAACCAAAAGTGTATATGCGAAATTCCCAATTAAAACTTAACATTTATTTAAATGAACATAAAACTCCTTTCTACCCACTGTGCGACATACATACATATAAATATCATAGCTATCTCCAGAGTATATATATATGATTGCAAAAAATGAACTTGTAGTTTCAATAGGTAAGTATGCAATCTTTCTGAGGATTGATGCCTCAATAACTCACGGTTCAATCTAAAGCTTGAATCTAAAGTTCAGTCTCGACGCGTTTCTCCCATGGCGTTGTAGGTCATAGGTTCATCAGGAGACTTTTGGCAGGATTAAACCAAGAGGACTATAGGTAATGTGGCACCCAGATGATAAGAAGCGCTTCTTATCATCTGGGTGCCACATTACCAATAGTCCTCTTGGTTTAATCCTGCCAAAAGTCTCCTGATGAACCTATGACCTACAACGCCATGGGAGAAACGCGTCGAGACTGAACTTTAGATTCAAGGACAACTAATCTCCAGGGGCTGTATCAGGGACAGTAAGGATTTAGCCACCGAGAAGAGGGGTCGCCCCTTTCGGGGCGGGTGCTCCGCTTGTAGGCAGGGGTAGTCCGAGGGACACAACAGGGACAGTAGTTGCCCTTTGACCCGACCTCACTTCCGTGGCTCCTGTCCAGTGATATCATTTGTGGTCATCTGAACCGTGAGTTATTGAGGCATCAATCCTCAGAAGGATTGCATACTTACCTATTGAAACTACAAGTTCATTTTTTGCAATCATATATATATATATACTCTGGAGATAGCTATGATATTTATATGTATGTATGTCGCACAGTGGGTAGAAAGGAGTTTTATGTTCATTTAAATAAATGTTAAGTTTTAATTGGGAATTTCGCATATACACTTTTGGTTTACACCTACTTTCCCTACCAATATATCTGAATATTTCAGTGATAGATCAGCTATTTGTGGAAAACAATTATAATGGAAAGATAAATGTATTTGGCAATTGTTTGAACCTAAACAATAGCTAATAGGTTACACTGGGAATGAAGAGCACTTCACCATGTCAGGTAATACTAAACTGCCATATTATCACATTTATACCCTTGGTACTTCCAGTTAAATGTAATTCCTTTAAAGACTCCACATGAAAAATGGTCTGTGCATGCTTCACAGTTCTCTTCTTTATTTCTCATAAATTAGCAGGGTGAAATGAAAACTCTTTTGCAGGAAACAGTGTATTGACTATTCACCAGTTTCATCAAAAATGCTTTAAATATTCCATGTACTTCTATAAACAGTACAGTTTTATTCAATCTTCATGAAATTTTAGAATGGTAATAGAACATTGATTATTCTGGGTTTGACAATGTAGATGACTTTTATCATCGTGCTACATTTTTGAAAGTATACATCACGGTTGTGCCAATAATGCTTGGGCAAATCACTTGTGTCTATACAGTATTCGGTACTTTTGTGTGATTGTGTGAGTTTTTTCATAATACAGCAGGCCCTTGTTGTTCAGGGATAACTGCAGCCCTGAGCTGAACCTCACCACTGACCCTGCCTACTTGCACGGCCCATCCTAGGCGACTGCGTACAACTGGAAGGCAGTCCCTAGCCTAGGTATATGCTGGGGCGTACGGGGAGGGGAACAAGAGGAGAAAACAATAGACAAAGACAGAAAACACAATAAGAGCAATATTGCCAAGCCGAGGTCAAGCCAGGAAGTAATGTCAATACCAGATAGGACAAGCAGGAGCAAAGTCAAAACACGAGCCGAGGTCAGAAGCTGCGATAGAACGTAGTACAAGGGGATGAGATGGAAACGAAGTCAAGTACAAAAGCCGAGGTCAAAACACAATAGTCCCAGTAGTACTTTAAATGCAGGTGACTGGAAGTAAGACCAAGTAAGACCAATCACAGGCAACCTGTGTCCAGCAGTTTGCCTGCTTTAATAGGCCAAATCAATGGGTCACATGATGTGGCCAGCGTCACGTGACCCGCCTGTCAGGAGTGTGCAATACCTAGTGTGAACTGTGCCTGGGTTGTTGTGACACACCCGATTGCTTTTGTCCAGCAATGCAGGAATTACTGTGCTCTGTAGGATTTGTGCTTCAGCTGAACTTGGTACTGAGATCAGGGCTGGTCCAATCAGCTTCTGGACCTAGCCTCTGATCCTGGATAAATTTCAGCTAGCTGATCACTTCCTTGCTGGCTATTTCGGTTCATACCTGGATCCCAGCTCCCCTGTGTCTTCTCCTGTTTGTTCCCTCCCTATTCCCTCTGACTGCGTACTTGTTATCCAACCCTCCACCTGACCTTTGACTTTGTCTTTATTGCCAATTTTGTACTGCATTGCTGTGTGGTTTTGTCCTTGTTTGCTCCTTCTTTCCGTTCCTTAGTTGTTTGTCTGTCCTGTTGGGTGTTCCACTTATTCAGTATAGGGAACGCCATCGTGGTTGTCCGCGGCTGCCTCGGGCCGTCTGAGGCAAGTAGGTAGGGACAGTGGGTGAGTTCAGTCTCAGGGCCCACTGTCTTGTGTTGTCTGTACCCCCCAGTCCTGACAGAATAGCCAGCCAACTGTAGTTTTGCCTCATGGACAACAGAACTGCCATGACTAATATTGTGGACCAAATGGAGCAGCTCAATACCATGGTGCAAGAGCTAGCTGTAAGGGTCCAGGAACAGGAGACGGCCCCACAACAACTTACTGTGACTTCCCCAGCACCACTTGAGCCGCCCGTCCAGCTCCCAGAAAAATTCACGGGGGACAGGAAAAAGTTTTGTGCCTTCCGGGAGGAATGTAAGTTGTTTTTCAGGTTATGCCCCCACTCCTCTGGTGATGAGGCCCAGAAGGTAGGCATAGTTATGTCCCTTCTCCAAGGGTCACCACAGGAATGGGCCTTCTCCTTATTGCCTGACTCTCCTGAACTGCTGACTGTAGATCAATTCTTTCTGACATTAGGGCTGCTGTACGATGACCCTGATTGTGCAGCTAATGCTGAGCGTCAGTTGACAGGATTGAGACAGGGCAGACGTCCAGCAGAGGAATACTGTTCAGAATTTAGGCAGCGGAGTGGTCTCTCCACTTGGAATGACTCTGCCCTCCGCTTTCAGTTCCATGCAGGGCTGAGTGACCGGTTAAAAGATATGCTGGTGGCCTACCCTACTCCTGACTCACATGAGGAGAGTATGACTTTAGCCATCCCAGTCGACCGACGGTTGAGGGATAGGCAACGAGAGAAAGGTACCCCAGACCGTCCCAGAACCTCACCATTTCCAGTTCCCTATCCTAACCCTTCCCCTCCTGTTATATCCACACCAGAGGAACCTATGCAGGTGGACTCCATTGACGCCAAGGTCAGACGTACGCATCACCTACAGAACAATCTATGCCTTTACTGTGGGAAAGCAGGAGTTCGGCAATGTCCGTCCCAGCCAGGACCACCGCCGGAAAACTTCTACGCCTGAGTGACTATCGAGTGGGTCACTCAGGCGCACAGGTAACCTTCACCGAAAATAATAAATTACTCTTGCCAATATCTCTGAGGTTGGGGGAGAAAAGTGTTTCTGGTTATGCTCAGATTGATTCAGGGTCCTCCGCTAATTTTGTTAATTCCATGTTCTTTTCAGGTTTAGAGGTATGTCCCCTTCTGCTCCAGTGTCCAGTTAATGTCACGGGAGCAGACTCAGCCCCTTTTGCCCAGGGGGACGTACGGTACATGACCCCCTGCCTTGAAGTTAGGGTGGGGTCGGTCCATGTCGAAAAGATGGATTTTTTGCTTATGCATAATTTGTCATCGGAAGTGATTTTAGGGTTGCCCTGGTTGGAGACACATAAGCCTGTCTTCGATTGGGCCAACCGGGAACTGGTGAAATGGGGTCCTAGGTGTGATTCCCAATGCATGGCTGTTTCTCTTGTGGAAGGTTCCCCTAAGGGAGGGGAAATTCCGGAATTTTTGTCGGATTATTCTGATGTGTTTGATGAGAAGGCTGTGGACGGCTTGCCGCCTCACAGACCATACGATTGTGCTATTGAGTTAGTGTCCGGCGCCAAATTTCCTCGGGGTCGTATTTTTAACTTGTCTTGTCCTGAAAGGGAGGCTATGCGGGAGTACATACAGGACAGTCTGCGGAAGGGTCATATTCGTCCGTCCTCCTCTCCCTTGGGGGCGGGGTTCTTTTTTGTGGGCATCGATTACCGGGAACTGAACAAAATTACAGTTAAAAACCGACACCCGCTGCCCTTGATTCCAGACTTATTTAACCAGATAGTGGGAGCCAAATGGTTTTCTAAGGTGGACTTGCGGGGGGCATATAATTTAATCAGAATCAGAGAAGGGGATGAGTGGAAGACCGCCTTCAATACCCCAGAGGGCCATTTCGAATATCTAGTCATGCCATTTGGGTTATGCAATGCCCCGGCGGTTTTCCAGCATTTTGTTAATGATATTTTTCGTGAGCATTTAGGGCGTTTTTTAGTTGTCTTCTTGGACAACGATTGGGCTTCTCACATAGTGCATGTCCGTACTGTTTTGGAGCTTCTGAGGCAAAATAATCTGTGTGCCAAGTTGTCGAAATGCCAGTTCGGTATCCAGGAGGTCTAATTTCTAGGTTATTACATTACTCCTAATTCATTTTGTATGGATCCACTCAAAGTTGTAGCCATTAAAAAATGGGAACGACCCAATAGTCTGAAGGCCTTACAAAGGTTTTTGGGCTTCGCCAATTATTATAGGAAATTCATTAAAGGGTTTTCCATCATAGCCAAACCTCTCACGGATTTGACCAAGAAGGGGGCGGATCTAGTTAACTGGACCTCAGAGGCTACTCAGGCATTCGACAAACTTCGGCGGTGTTTCTCAGAAGCTCCGGTGCTGGCTCAACCAGACTTTGAGCGTTCTTTCATTGTGGAGGTAGACGCATCTGAGGTGGGGGTAGGAGCGGTCTTATCCCAGGGATCGGACACTCTTACCAACGTTCGTCCAATTGCTTACTTCTCGAGAAAGTTTTCTCAAGCCGAATGTAATTACGACATCGGCAATAGGGAATTACTAGCTATAAAGATGGCGTTTGATGAGTGGAGGCATTTCTTGGAGGGTGCCAAACATAAGGTGACTGTGTTCACTGACCATAAGAATCTGGTTTACCTAGATAGTGCTAAACGTCTCTCTCCGCGTCAGGCCAGATGGGCCTTGTTTTTTACTAGAATTCGACTTTGAAATTTTGTATCGGCCTGGTTCCCGTAATGTCAAGGCTGACGCCCTGTCTCGCAGCTTCAACATCAAAAGCTCTCCCAGGAATCAGCCCGATACGATTTTAAAACCCGGTGTTGTTGTGTCAGTCTTGCAACCAGACTTAATTACCCTGATCACAGAGTCTCAGGGTCTGGCACCCCATAATACTCCAGAATCTCTTCTGTTTGTACCTCCAAACCTTCGACTCCGAGTCTTAGAAGAGATCCATAGTTCTGTCTTGGCTGGTCATTCAGGGATAGCAGGTACTAAGTATTTACTCTTGCGCCATTACTGGTGGCCATCCTGGGCTCGAGACGTCAAGGCTTTTGTTGAGGCTTGTGAAATTTGTGCTAGGTCCAAGGTCCCTCGTAGACCACCTGAGGGTCTGTTACATCCTCTACCGGTCCCTACGAGACCCTGGACGCATCTCTCAATGGATTTTGTTACTGACTTGCCACTGTCTAAAGGGAAAACTTTAATTTGGGTGGTGGTAGATAGATTTTCGAAAATGTGCCACCTCGTTCCACTGCGTAAACTGCCTAGCGCTCGTTTACTAGCCACGCTCTTTGTTAATCATATTCTGCGCCTACACGGTGTTCCGGAAAACATTGTTTCCGATAGGGGTGTCCAGTTCTTGGCGAGATTCTGGAGGGAGTTTTGAGTCAAGTTAGGTACCTCCTTGTCCCTCTCGTCTGCCTTCCATCCACAGACGAATGGACAGACTGAGAGGACCAATCAGTCTTTGGAACAATTTTTAAGGTGTTTCGTGGCTAATACTCAGGACAAATGGCGAGACTTCATTTCTCTAGCAGAGTTTGCTATTAACAATCATGAACAATGTTCTATTAAGATGTCGCCATTTTTTTGTAATTATGGTTTTAACCCCAGGTACTCGTCCGTTCACTCCGCCGAATCTGTTAACCCCTCAGCTGAGGCTATATTTTCTAAACTGCACAGTGTGGGCCCAAGCTCACCAGAGCTTGGTTAAAGCCCAAGAGTCCTACCAAAAGCATGCTAATAAAAGACGCATATCTGGCCATCAATACGTACTAGGTGATAAGGTCTGGCTCTCGACTAGAAATCTGAAATTGAGGGTACAGTCAGGGAAACTGGCGCCCAAATATATTGGGCCATATACCATTCTGGAGGTCATTAATCCTGTTACCTTTAGATTGAAACTGCCTACGGCTCTTCGAATCCATTCTGTATTTCATAAGTCTCTTTTGAAAAAATATGTGCCGCCGGTTTCCCCGTCGCCTCCTCCTGCTCCGCTCATCATCCAGGGTGAATTGGAGTATGAGGTGGAGGAAATTTTAAGTTCTCGTTGGGTTCAGGGCTCATTACAGTATCTGGTCCACTGGAAGGGCTTCGGGCCAGAAGAACGTACGTGGGTTTCTGCCAAGGACATGCATGCGCCCCGCCTGGTTCGGCGATACCACTTATTCAGTATAGGGAATGCCATCGTGGTTGTCCGCGGCTGCCTAGGGCCGTCTGAGGCAAGTAGGTAGGGACAGTGGGTGGGTTCAGTCTCAGGGCTCACTGTCTTGTGTTGTCTGTACCCCCCAGTCCTGACACCGCCTCTAATTAATTCAAACTTCCGAGTGCCGACTCATGTGGGCGGCGCTCGGCCCTCCCCTTGCTCATTGTCTAGGGGATGGGGAGAACGCCAGCCGCGCTGAGGCTGAGTGCGCGGCTGGGTTCTCCCCGCCCCCCATCATCATGAAGGATCCAAAGCTGGAATCTAATGTGCAGTTTGGTGTCACTTTTATAATTCCGTTATTGGAGTGGGTGCAAAAGACAGGTACAGTGCATCAGTCTTTCTTTCAGACATGTATTTATTTTTGTATCCACTCCCTTGTTTAGCTCAGACAGTGACATAAACTGCATGTCTGGATTCTGCCTTTAAATATATATATATATATATATATATATATATCATATTCTGCAGCACTTTACAGACATTATCATCACTCCCTCTCCCCAGTGGGGTCCTCGGAGTCCAGCCCAGGACCCCAGCGCTGCAAGGAACCAGTCCTATCCACTGTATATACAGTATATACCAGAGGCGTTGCTAGGGTCTCAAAAGATCCGGGGCCCAAGCCCCAATGAATATGGCCCTCAGTCGCCCCCCCCCCCCGGCATACAATCCCCCACAGTCACACCCCCCGGCATAAAAACCCCCATAGTCACCCCCCCAGCCGGGGCCGGTTTTAGACAAAATGTGGCTCTGGGCAAAATCAAAAGTGGGGCCAAAAATTTTGTAATAATGCGCTAACAACACAGTTACTGTATTTTTCGCTTTATAAGACACACCACAGATTTTAGAGTAGCAAAATAAGAAAAAAATATTTTTCATCAGACCTCAGATCACCTTTTCCGACCCCATCAGACCTCAGATCAGCCCACTCAGCCCCCATCAGACCTCAGATCAGCCCACTCAGCCCCCATCAGACCTCAAATCAGCCCACTCAGCCCCCATCAGACCTTAAATCAGCCCACTCAGCCCCCATCAGACCTCAGATCAGCCCCCATCAGACCTCAGATCAGCCCACTCAGCCCCCATCAGACCTTAAATCAGCCCACTAAGCCCCCATAAGACCTTAAATCAGCCCACTCAGCCCCCATCAGACCTCAGATCAGCCCACTCAGCCCCCATCAGACCTTAAATCAGCCCACTCAGCCCCCATCAGACCTTAAATCAGCCCACTCAGCCCCCATCATACCTTAAATCAGCCTCCATCAGACCTCAGATCAGCCCACTCAGCCCCCATCAGACCTCAGATCAGCCCACTCAGCCCCCATCAGACCTTAAATCAGCCCACTCAGCCCCCATCAGCCCCCATATGAGCCCACTCAACCCCCATATGCAGCGTCAGGTCATCGTGCGCATACTATGTCCTGACGCGGGATTTCTCTTCAGGCGCGCTTTCCACCAGCGAAGATTGGTGAAAGCACCCTGTTCTGTAAATAAGCCTCAGCCTGTACCAGGCTTCCAGGTTCATTGTTAGTATATCCCAGTTCAGGCCACTAGGTGGCAGCAGTGAACTGTGATATAATGATTTCAATACAGACTAATGGAGCAATTTACATCTGATGATTGTAAGTTGTGGTCCACTTAGGGAACTTAAAAAGTAAAAAAATTAAAAAAAAGTTTTGAAAATATTTAAAAAAACGTAAAATCACCCCATTCTCCACACAAAAAAACAACAAAATGGCATTATAGGCATGCAAAAACACCCATACTTTTAAAATATTGAAAAAAAGTTCGCCTATATGGTGTAATAGAACACTTTATCTCCCAAGAAAATTGAATAAAAAGTAATAAACACACCCCAAAATGACAGGCTATGTACTTAAGCTTTATTTTCAAAATTTCCTATGGGGATTTGAACTCACAACCTACTACATTACAGGCAAGTACCTTAACCACTGGGCTATTGAACTCAGTGTTAAGTTAATGGTGAAAAACCTCATAGAGGTTTCTCTGATATTGAAAAACCTCCTAAGAGGTTCTCTTGCATTATACAAGAGAACTTCTATGAGGTTTTTCTTCATTGGCTTAACACTGAGCTCCATAGCCCAGTGGTTAAGGTTACTTGCCTGTAATGTACAAGGTTTGTGAGTTCAAATCCCCACATGAGTGTTTTAAATTTATAGTCTAAACTAAACTTATAAATATACAGGGTGTTCCCAAGCATAGTGGGAATGCCCCTTTCACAGTTCATAACATTAACTCCATATATGGCCATATATGGAGTCAAAGCAGGGACTCCTAACCTGGGAAATTCCCCACTCTGGAGTCCCGACTGAAGCAGGGGGCCCCCTTAGAGGATCGGTCCCACTGCAGCTGTCTCCACCAGTCCCCAGGTTCGGGGCAGTGGTAGATTAATTCGGGCCAGGGCCCCGGATAAAAAGCCCTAGCGACGCCCCTGGTATATACAAACTCCTACCTTGTAATAAAATGCATACAATTAAAGCTTAGCTATGGGTGATGAACAATTACCATGTAAAAATCACCCAAACGTGAATCAAATACCAATAATAATGCATTTGGTTCAATACACCACATACAAAACCTACAAAAAGGAGCCAGACTGCATATAACAGTTCCAATATTTTATTAATAAATAAACAAAACAATGAATGTCATAAAACCAAGTGCAGGACTAAAAGCGACATCCCACGAGAGGAGGCACCAAGGGATCAGTGTAAAAAATGTCAATATGGAAAATCCCATGATAATGCAAGTGCAAAACATAAAAGCAGTTGATAAATAGGACAAAACACATACCCATGAATGCCACCTCAGGGATGACACCAGCTGGCTTTACTGCACCTCTTTATGCCTATAGAGTTTTTTCTTAGTAGCAGGCTCCATTGGATGAATATACACAGGCATTCTCCCCTGGAAGCTTTGCTGCTTGATTTTGAGTTATGAATGGAATACAGAAGATTTTAAGCAGAGGTGCCATTGGGTCATTGACCTTAATCATTGCTTGATAATAATAGCACAGATTTTAAAGGAAATGTGCCACCAAAAATCTGCCAGGTAAAACCAGAAATTAAAAAAAAGATCTATTTTCTCTAAACTGTTTTTAATCTGTTTTACTGCAGTAAAATAATCTGTACAGACCAAGATGTGATGCCTATTATTAGTCTTAGGTTTGTTTCACACTAGCAGCAGCATTCTCCGGCAGGCTGTTCCAGCGGGTAAACAGCCTGCCTGATCCTTGCTACTGTTAGCCCACCATGCCACTGGAAGTCTGCTCCGGCCCCATTCACTATAATTGGGGAGGGCCGTAGGTCCGGCCACAGCATGGCAAACATGCCGAGAGGTGGCCGGAATAAAACTACAACAGCACGGTGCACTAGCGTTAGCACAGATCCGGCAGGCTGTTCCCCCGCTTGAACTGCCTGCCGGAAAAAGGCTGCCGCTAGTGTGAAACTAGCCTTAGTGGCCAGTGTGAAAACTTCAGGACTTTATGGTTTTTGTTCAAATATGGATATTGACGTGGAAAATTAAAAATATCACCAAATATTCTTTAAAAATATGTTAAACATAAAAACGTTAACAATAGGTAATTTTCTGATGACACATTTCCTTTAACAGCATTTCCCTTGGAACACTGCATCAATGAATTGCTTTTACAATGAACCAAAGGAGTTTTCTGAACACAAATACATTATCATAATTATGTTTTTATTCTTGATTATTTGTAAATTACACAGAGTACTAAATATTAAGGAAATCATCACATCATTCATAGTAAAGCAAATCTATCTGTCCATCCATCAATTGATCAATCATTCGATTTACTTATCTGCCATTCACATTTTTACTTGGTACATGAAATTACTGTTTGTTCTTTTAACATTACAATCAGAACATTGTTGTGGTTTTGTGGCTAATTATTCTAAAATAATTGTCACGCGAGGTCGGCGTCGCGCTCCCTCTGCACGACATCGCCGGACCTCTCTGCCCCCCTAGAGACGAGCAATAGGGAATTGAAGTGCTGGTCTTGTCAGCCAGCACTTCATGAGTTAATTCTCTGTTTGGGTTTAGCCATGTGGTGCTGATCACACCACATGGCTACATTACATATTGTTTGGACAGCTTGCTCCGCCTCAGGTCATGTGATGCTGGCCACATCACATGATCCTGGGCGGGCTATTTAAAGATGGCAACTGCCTCACTCAGACGCCTGTGATTAGTTTATACCTTTGATCAGTGCTTGTGCGACCTTGTGTTTTGGATTTGCTATTTGGACTCTGACTTTGGACTTGGACCTCTCTTCTCTTGACCCCTGGTATTTACGCTATCTCCTGTGTTTGACCCGGCTTGCTGACTACTCTATCATTGTGTTTGTTCCGTCTGTGTTTTGTCTCTCCCTGTGTTCCCTTTCCCTCCCTCTGCACTTACCCAGTATAGGGAACGTCTTCGTGGTTGTCCGCGGCCGCCTAGGGCCGTTTGAGGCAAGTAGGTAGGGAAAGAAGGGGGGTTTCAAGTACAGGGCACACCTTCCCTTGTCTCCCCCGTGACAATAATGTTATGTTAGTTCTGTTGTGGTCTTGATATTTTGCACTTTGAGCTCTATATTCCCTTTTATTGCACTCTATTTCTTCGATTTTTATCTGAACATTTAAAATATGATAATAATTGCTTAAAGATGAGGTCTTCTCCAAATAGGCGCATTGTAATCGTTACATATTACGCCTTGAGGACACAAAACCATTATGAAATTTCATTTAAAACTGTTTTATTTCCTAATGTCTCATCCATAAGTTCTTTATGTGAGGGGCGCAAATGTATTATGTCAGTAAATCTGTCCCATTAGGTTTCATCTTCTTCCCCTTAGGGCCCCGATATCCAGGTTAAAACTAATGAAAAGCAGTTATTCAGTAAGATAGCTGATTTACATTATTAACCTATCACCAAGACAGATTGCTCAAATTGTACAGGTCCCATTATGTTAGGTGGTTAACTTACACTATAAATCCCTTGTGTAATAGCAGGCTAATATGTAAGACACTACAAATCCAATTGTACCACTTGATTTGAAATGATAAGAATTAAATGTGTTCTTTATTTATACAAAAATCTATTTTAATGATGACATTTTAAAAAATATAAGATGTAGTAGGTATAGACACAAACTAGATACTCTCATTAAAATTTAGCAAAGAATAAAAGGATTCTGTAAATCCTACATTTTGTAGGTATTCTAAATGCCACAGGACAGCAAATCGCACATAAAAAGAAAGAACAAAAATGAATAATGTAAGCCTGTGAGATAACATCTTCATTTTGTTGATTTGAACATATGCTATTTTGCTTTGACCAATGCAACAATTTGTAAACAGTGGCATATTTGGTACACTAAAAATAGAGAATTTTGGAAGAATAACACTCTTTGTGATGATTTTACTATATATATAAATATAACAACAATTCTTTATATCTTAATAGTTTGTGTTTTATTATTTTATGTAGTCACTTTTTCAATAATAAATACAGAGCAAAAAGAAAAATGAGTTTTCTGTGAGCTAGCTCATCTTTGCTGCTTGCACCCTAATTCTAATTTTTGATTGCACAGTAAAAACTTCTTTATCAATTCAAAAAGAATAGAATTAAAAAATATAAAACTCGCCTTTTAAATGAATGTATCATCAGACAATGATCATCAGACAATCAAATTGATTGCTAACTAGCCAGGTTGGTTCTGAATTTCAAAAAAATTTGTCCTCCAAATGAATCCAAAGCTTTTGTGATTAATTTTGGATGAATCCTATAATACCTTGAGCAGTGCCATTTTACTGTAAGCATTGGCAGCAAAACCATGAGAAAGGAAGAAGAAGGATGCCCACATGAAAGTGGGAGGAAGTGTGTGGAAGGGAGGCTTGCCCTGATTGACTGACAGGCTGACAGACAGCATAGATCAGCCGATCAGGGTGGCAGCAGGCCAGGAGGTGCCTGTGCAGAATGTCATTCTGCTGTATACTTGCAACCTGTCAGGAAGTCGTAATGTAGCTAAAATTCCTAGTTAGGGACAACATAAAAATATTATAGGGAGAGAATAGGTGATAAGAAAGGACAGTATACGAAGATTATAGGGAGAGAAAGGGTGATGGGGAGGGACAGTATGAGAAGATTATAGAAGGAGAATATTTGGGAAATAGGGGCCTAATCAGGTGAGGGAGTGAGAACTGGTCACTATTAGATGCATTTGCTGGCAGGCAACTTTTAGCTTTTCTTCTGACAACTAGCTCCAAATTACAGATTCCAGCCAAAACAGTATTTATTTATTTATTTTATTGTTGGGGGGAGCTTCTTTCACAACTGTATTAGTAAAGACATGCTACATCACAGGGTCTAGCTGAAAAGACATGTTGTAAATAATCACTTTTTCACAGCAAAAATATTGCTGGAGTTTATTGAATGAATGTTGTGCTGTAAAAAATATTCAATAATTGCAATGCATTTAACATCTGGAACTTAAATTACCCACAAGTTAAGGCATATTACCGCATCTAGTTGAATAGATGTTTATCATCACTGCCCAAGATTGCATTGTCACACCTGAGTATTAGTGAAGGGCTGGTATTACTACTACAGAACATGTAGTTCAAACATGTTACACTGAAAAAAATGTACTTATTACCATTGTCAATTACACATCTGTCTTTAAATAGGCCTCATAATAAAATGTCTGAAAAAAGGAAGAATTCAAAACAAAAGACTCAGGCCTTATCTTCCCAGAGCAAAATGTGAGTCACAGCACCAGCCAGCCAGCCATCCATCCAGTAGTAGTAGTTTTAGCAGTATTAGGCCATAGTCCTACCTGGCTGCCAAGATGCGCAACAATATTATTGAGGACATTTAGAATGAGATTGTGGACTGGATGGCTCACTTCTTCTCTCAGTCAAAGCAGGATGACGTGGAGTCTAACACTGTGCCTTGGAGACAGGAGTTAACAGAATTCCTCCTGCCTCTCTACCTTGCAACCACTGAGAAGCCTTGTAGTTGCATCCTTTTTTTCATTACTGTACCCTCCTAGTGGAGCATTTTCTTTTTTTCCTAAGAAAAGGCAACAAACCCCCCACCTTGCACTATGGTAGATAGACAAGTGAGTCTCCCTATTTTAGTAGAGACCTCTGAGTCTTCACTGTCCCTTCCTAGTGAGGCGCTTTACTTTTTTCGAAGCAGTGGCAAGAAAATCCCACCACGCCATACAACTGATAGTCAAGAGAGTATCCCTGTTAACAATTTGTGTGAGAGCTGTCAGCGTTTAGACTGCCCTGACGAAGGGGTTGAGGAAGAGACTGGGGACCCCATGCATAGCTGTGTTGATGTTGGTGGTAATATTGGCACCATTATCCATGGCATTAGCAGCGACAGTGGAAGTCGGCAAAAACACAAAGCCAGGGAGGGATGCCCAAGGGTTCACCACGTTATCTCACAGATAAAAGTGGCAGGGAGAGTGAGGACTTCTTGTGGACAGGACCTGAAAACCGCATCGGGGTGCTGAAACAAAGGAGGCAACATCAGTGGAGAAGGGTATCAGCAGCAATAAAGAGCAGAAGCAACATGCCTCCCAAAGAATAACCAGGGCAACATCTTCTTTGGGATCTGGTGATGCTGCTTACACCATAGGTGTTTTAGACCCAAAATGTCCCATAGCTGTTACCTTGGCTGTCTGTAGCTCTGAGTGAGCAACTCCCATATGGCTTTTTATTTTTCTTTACAAGTCGGGGACACAAAACCACAGTGGTGTGCAAGATCTGCAGGATTAAAATAAGCTGTGGCCATTCAACACACACTCAAAGCTACCAGAAGTCTATTGCAGCACATGATTATTTAAAAAAAGGACTCCTGTATTCCACTGTATTGCTCAGTAGTTTATTTTTTTTAGCAGTGTGATCTCCAGTACAAGTTGCATTTAATGTTTTTGGTCTGTAGGCCTTTGTCAGAGGTACTGGATGGGCTGCACCATAGATTTACTGCAATTATAGTAGGGCTGAAGCCTAGGTGGCTATTAAGTGCTGCAGTGAGAAGGGCATTTGCCCAAATAGTATTGCAAATGCCCTACTGGCAAGAAAGTGTCACTGTGTGTCACTTTCTTGCCATTATTCATGAACAATCTACCTTTGAAGAATCTATGTAACATGTAGTATGTCACTGAGCCATCACATATTTTGAGACTATGAAGGATTTCCTGTCAGATATTTTTTTACATAAACCGGTATTACTTGGTTACGAGTACAGGATTTTTAACAAAATATTACTTTAAAGAAAATTCTTCAAAAATGCAATACCTGTAAAATGTTATTTTGCCTGCCTGCCCAGTGATTGATTGTATCATTTGAAGCACTTTGCATCTTATTGGGTTTGATTTGTCCCTAGATCACAACCTGCACAGAGTAAAATTGGTTTTGGAAGAATTTATATGACCCTTCGAACACCTCATGCACAGGATTGAATATATAATGTGCAGTCAGCTCATCTCATTGAGTTAAGTCATTTGCATGTCTTTGACCTTTACTCTGGACTTCTTTCAAAAGAAGTCACCTTAAAACTGTAAGAAAGATGTTTTTAAATCTTATACTGAACTATACTTAACATTCTTTAAAAGCAGAAGACGTGTTTTACCTTGCCCACCCTAAACAAAAAAGATTCTGCCATTGTACTGTACTGTAGATGTAACCCGAACTTCCTCATGGCATCAAATAACTGTTAATTTTATTAGAAATCTACTGTATTTATTCTCCAGTTTAATACTGTACACTATTTGACTTTCATCACGAAAATAGTGTTTTCCATAACATCAAAAAACTTTACTGAACATAACCCCAAATTCAATAATCCCTGTGTTTATTAGGTATGATACTAGTAATGCTTATATTGACACATGCAAGGGGAGGAGTTATATACTCATCCAGTCAAGCTTTTGTGTTGTCACAATTGAGTTCTTGGTGGTGCTGGTTGAGATATCAGGCAGCATGTGGTCAGGCAAATCTGTGAATTTGTTAAACCAGCTAATCAAACACCAGGCTGGTTGGTCATCAGAAGACTCCAGCTGTTTGACCAGTCACAGCTTCTTATTTGATTGCAGCTTTTCTTAATCACAATTATTGGTATATTATATATTTTATATATATTATATATGATATTCACACATGACACATTGATCTAACATGGGAGGACATTTAATCGGGTTACAATCAGTTACAATCAGAAGCTATGTAAAACTCCTAGGTGATGTTGACAGGGTAGATTGGAAGGACAAAGATCCTTTTATTTCAATGAAATGTAAAAATATAGACCTCAGTTTATCTAGGCCAGCGGAGACATTGGGGCTGGGCGAACAATGGGTAAGGTTTTCTGTCCAGGGCAGTTCTGTTCTGTTTACGGTAAAGATGACTATTATCTGTCATCTATGTCTACTCTGAACTGCCCAAACAAGAATTTTCCCTCCTCATTTTAAGTTAGACAACTGCCTCCTCTAAAACAGGATTAGACAATCAACCTATCACAATATGAGTTTAGTTTAAAACAGCCAATAGACTTATTGGAATCCAGTACTAGCCAATTACATGTTCTCCATAAGAAGGAAGACTGAGGGTAGATTAGGGATGAATGAGCTGAGGTAACATCATTCTAGGTATAGGTAGGCTCATTCATCTTAAGAGCTATAACCTTGCTGTATCTCGGTCTGATAATTGGAATAAAGCTTTATCTCTGGAAAAGAACCGAGGATCGCTGCCATCATCTTTCATCATTTTTCATCAACCGTCATATGTAACAACAACAATGCCAGTTATTGGTTTTAACCTTGGATGTGGGCTGAGAACTCTACATTAGTAATATTTGTTAATGACCTGACACGTCCTTGACTTTGCTCCTGAATCTCAATTAAAGTGTTTTGTCCATGCTCCTGATATTTATGACTTATCTTAAGGATAGGTCATTAATATCCAATTAGTGATGGTCTGACACACCGCACCTCCAATGATTAGCTGTTCCCTGCAGCCCCTGGTTCTGTAACTAACACCGTGAATCAAACAGGAAGCACAGCTCCGTTCAAACTTTAGTGGTTGTGCCTGGCTACTGCAGCTCAGCTCCCATTCACTTTATGGGAGTTGGGCTGCAGTAAACCAACATGACCACTTTGAAGGGAGCAGTACTTCCTGTTTCATTCACATTACTACTTCAGAGCTGGAGGCTGCAGGAAACAGCTGATCAATGGGGGTGCAGAGTATCAGACTCTCACTAATCGGATATTGATGACCTATTCTGAAGGTAGGTCATCAATAGCAGGAACATGGAAAACCCTTTTAAATAATTGCCTTGCACCATGGCTTATGTGACCTAGCACTAGCATGCTTAGTTGGACTTTAGCGCTATTCATAGTATAACCCTTAGCCTGTATCTGACATAAGGACTGACTTGTTATGAAATCTTGTTTTGGTCACGACTATGCTTCTTCCTCACCTGCTAACCCTCCGTTAGTTGACAACTATTTTGAAGATGCGAACTGGGGACACCCTGCATAAAAATATATCAGTTAAAGAATAAAGACTTTGGGGTCACTTAGAATGCAAGTTGACAATAGCATCCACCCTCACTGCTGATGCGCATTATCATCACAGAAGGATTACATGGTTGGAGCTTCTACCAGTGGAGCACTAAGAACACAAGAATGAGCAGGCTACAGCAGCTTGCCCCTTTAGTAATGCCATTGTCATGACTAGTAGACAAGTATTCTCTATACTAAGAAGTGAACATTTCAAGTGCAGCCCATACAGCCAGCAATTTTATTAATTATTTTAACTAGTTCACATGCATAAGTACAAGAAACATGAACAAACAGAGACAGACTAGTATAGAGATAGAAATGACCCTGCCCATGAGGATTTACAATCTTCAAGGGAAGGAGGAAGTAGACAAGCAAATAAGCTGTTCATATGGCTATGTTGTGGCTGCAGGGTTGTTATAGGGTTTCCTATAACAGGTGGGTTATCAGGTTGCTTTTAAAAGGTTAGATGGTCAAGGAAAGTCTGATGGGTTGGAATAGTATGCTTCAGAATATGGGGTATACACAGAAGAAATCCTGGAAAAAACAGAATGAAGAACAGATAAGAGAAGAGCAAGCAAGTAGGTTTTTGCCAGATAATATTTCCACATTTTTACAAATGTTCCCTCTTGGTGTTTCAAGTTCAATGTTGAGGATAGATAGATAAATAAATAAATAGATAGATAGATAGATAGATAGATAGATAGATAGATAGATAGATAAATAGATAGATACCCACAATTTTTTAAATTTATATTTAGCAACAAAAAGTTGGTTTAATCTGTTGCCTAAAATCCTTTTATTTCACCAGTTCAAGTGACGCCTTTTGCCACTTAACACCAGATAATGACAAATGATTGTTATAAATTTATGATGCTATGATATTTTATTCTTGCCCCTGGCATCCTTTTATTACAGAAGTCAGTCAGCTAAAATTGCTTGGCATATCATCTTGGACATGTGTGGACTTTGCACAGCACAAAGTCAGTCATAATGACAGTGATTTACAAATTGCACTGAATGTCTGCTGAATAGCGCAGAAGAAAAATAGCACAATGCAAACACTGAAAGCAGAGAAATAATTTAAAGATATCAGTAATAGAAGCACACATTTTGTAAAGTATAAAAACACCACTGTGAGAGGGTTCCCCCACCACAAAAAAATTAAAATAAAAATACTTCACCTCTATCCACTGTTTCTGATTAGTAGGTTTCCAATTGCTGGGGTTTTGACCCCCACCGATCAGGAAAACAGTAGTTCTGTGTTTTCTGTTTGAATGCATCTGTGGACATGCATGTCCTCTGCTGCAAAATTGCACTTGTTGCATAGTATGAGTTGTTATCCCAGTGGCAATACCAATTATGTGTACTTTTTATTTTTTTTATATTTGTCATGTTTTGGGGAGTCCGGAAAAACCCTGAACATATCACAAGAATACACAGAACAGACAACAAGATCCAGAGAAAGTGAAAATTGTATTAAACAAAAGTACTAGAAATGCAAATGCAACAAAAAAAGAGAAAATGTATCACCTGGATCGCACATCCCAAAAGTATGCCCTTTGATCAGGTGCCTTTTGGCGGGTGCACCTGGCTTATGCGGCTGTTCACATGGTGCGGTACTGCGTGGTGGCTTCTTTGTCTCTGCTCTGGTGGGTTGGCGGGACCCAGTGCTGGGTTTGGCTATCGCCAGGCTGCGGGGCGCATTCTGGCGACTGGGCCCCGCCGCCCGCTGGAGCGGCGTCGTGATGTCGCTGCGCGGTGCTGCATCGCTTTAGAGTAGGTCCCACTCTGAGAGGCAACCTTGACGTGGTGAGTGGGCTTATGCTGTTTGATCAAATTGCACACCAATGCCTCTAGTACAGGGGGGCGGTGCGCTATAAATTGCGCTGAGAAGCCATATAATTTTGCTGAGAAGCACTAGTGATCAAAGGGCATACTTTTGGGATGTGCGATCCAGGTGATATATTTTCTCTTTTTTTGTTGCATTTGCATTTCTATATCTGGTATCAGCACTCCTCCCACCCAGCTTAGGTGTTTTTAATTAGCAGAAGACTGCATATGAGTGTGAATGGACCTGCCAGCTTTCAGTTGGAGTTCCTGGAAGCATGGACAAGCCGTGCTGGGCCTGTGGTGCTCGTCCGGCGGCCCCTGGCTTGCTGTGGGGCTGCGGCTCTTGGTGGGCTCAGTTGGTTGCAGACTGCCTGGGCTTGCTGGGGGCTGTGGTTCCACGGCGGCTGGGGTGCCTTTTGGCGGGTGCACCTGGCTTATGCGGCTGTTCACATGGTGCGGTACTGCGTGGTGGCTTCTTTGTCTCTGCTCTGGTGGGTTGGCGGGACCCAGTGCTGGGTTTGGCAATCGCCAGGCTGCGGGGCGCATTCTGGCGACTGGGCCCCGCCGCCCGCTGGAGCGGCGTCGTGATGTCGCTGCGCGGTGCTGCATCGCTTTAGAGTAGGTCCCACTCTGAGAGGCAACCTTGACGTGGTGAGTGGGCTTATGCTGTTTGATCAAATTGCACACCAATGCCTCTAGTACAGGGGGGCGGTGCGCTATAAATTGCGCTGAGAAGCCATATAATTTTGCTGAGAAGCACTAGTGATCAAAGGGCATACTTTTGGGATGTGCGATCCAGGTGATATATTTTCTCTTTTTTTGTTGCAAAAGTACTAGAAAGAAACAATCAGAACAAACCAAGCCAGAAAGGAAATGCAACTAAGAAGGACAGCAGATTTCATAGCTGAGCAAGCTTTATGCTCGCAAATCAGTGGCAGAAGTGTAACCACTGTGCCAAGTGACAGGTTTGACTTTGGGCCAAACTCTAAGGGCGTTATACCAGTGCTCCTCTGGTTGTCACTCTTTAACCCCTATACAGGGATCTGGTCTTCGCCAGAGGGAAGCGACCACACTGGATGATCCTGGTACTCTTAGCAGCTGACCTGCAAGGAAACAGAGATGCTGGTACAAGGCACCAGCATGGCAAGCATACAATATATAACACAGTTCAGATACAAGACCAGGATACAAGATCATAGACAGAGCTACAAAGCCAGGAACCTGTGCAAATTCTAATAAAGACAAGCATGTCTAGAACCCATGCAGAACGGGGAACATTACATTCTCAGACAGACATGCAAACATACCTGTAACCCATGCGGAACCGGAAGCATGCCACTTACAGACAGGACATGGTTAGAAACATGGTTATATAGGGCATAGGGAACATGGGTTCACAGACATACAAATATGCCTGGAACCCATGCAGATCAGGAATACAGAGAGCATGGCTTTCACAGACAGATCAAGACAAAAAGACATTAATGAATAAATAGGCTGACCACACATGTCAGGGTACAGTAACAAAGACACAGGTCAGGAGAGCAAGAACCCTGCACTCAGCATTCCTGGAGACAAACTGAAAACCCATATCGCACGTAAGTCTAAATAGCATGGTGATTCAGGTACCTGACCACCTGATATTCAAACAAGCTCAGAGAAGCATTAACCCTAAATAGACACAGGGAACACACAATTTACAGAGCACAGTTCACACACTCCAGCACACAGGGGAATGTCAACCGCAGCCATTACGCAATAGTGTCCAGCCTATATGGCAGCAAATGTCACAGTGAACCTCACTGTGACAATATTGTTTGACGTAAGAAAGCATTGTTAATGGAGAAGGGATGTTTGAACTTAATAATTTAATAAAATCTTTAAACCAACTAAGGGGCTTGACCGCTTGACTGCACTTCTGTATTACAGTTTGTTATGCCTGTCCTTGTAAGGTTTGCAGACATTACAGTGGACCACAATACACAGGGTGATGTGCTACCTAAAACTGACGATTATATAAGCCACATAAATAATCAGGTTACCTGACAAATGAGCATTTTGCTTGCTTTATTGGGTACACTGGCTATTTATCTGACATAAATGTTTTACAATACAAGGGGTAGCGTACAGTTATATCTTAGTAATAACTAGTAACGTAAAATACTGGGCCAAAATCCCTGTCAGTGCATCTCCAGACAGTTGAAATGTTGGTATGGTGATGGGGGGAAATAATTGAACAATAGGTTGACAACTTGTGTTGTACACTAAATTGACACACATATTCAAACACACAAGACACCAATATATTCATACTCATTGTACATTCATACATATTTCCAGGCTCGAACTGGCCCACAGGGGCACAGGTGAATCCCCCTGTGGGCCTCTAGTCTCTCACCCCCTGCAAAAGTGGCACATAACACAGTAGACTTACTGCACTACATACATATATTCAATGTACAGCCCCTCAACCAGCCTATGTTCATATAAAAAATGTGATAGATCCCCAGTTTATTATTATAGACCTGATCAGAGCTGAGATGACTTCTAGCTATAGAGGAAAGTTAGCCAATGTCCTCTTCTCCCCAGGACCTACCTTCTCAAAGTTGCTGCAGAGACCCCCATATTCAATCATCTGGTAGCATCTTGCTGCTGTGTGAGCAGGTAATATTTGAATGTATTTGTACATTGGGCCCCAAAAATAAATTTCACTGATGGGCACCCCAGTCCAACATTGCATATTTCACACATTCATACACCTAACCCATACATTTACATTGCACATTCATTCATACATACATACATACATATTACAAACACAAACAATATAGTTACACACCTTGAACAACCTCTCCTGCAGAGAAAACTATGGTGAGGAGAAGACAGAGCAGTCTGCAGACCCCCTGTTTCATCCTATTCTTTCCCAAAAGAGCGGATGTCTGGATCAAGTTAGATCATTTGGTAAGAAGCTCTCATGATTGTGGGGGTCCCAGCAGTCAGGACCCCAGCAATCCCCTATTTTGCTGAGTTGCGTAACACATTTAAAGGGAATCTTTCACCATATACTCTCAAACAAAACCTTCTTCCTGTAGAGATGTGTGTGTCTCCATTGATTCTAGTATACTTTGTGACATAGTGATCCATGGCCTCTACTCAGGGAAATGATCATTTTTAGTTTATGCTAAATAAGCCCCTTGGTACAATGAGGGCATTGCTATTGCACTTCTTTTCACCCAGAGGCTCTGCTCGTTTACACTGCCAGCCTCACCCCAACCACTTTGACTGACGGCCAGGCAGTGTAGATATATATTAGTGCCAGATCCTTAAATCTTGCAGCAGTGCAGTCTATGCACTCGCAGTACAGAGCTAGAGATTACCGGGCAGAATTCCATCAGCCTGGCAATCTCAAGCTCTGTACTGCATATGCACCACAGACACTGCTGCAAGATCTATGGGACAGGCATGATTACATCTACACTGCACAGCCCTGTCAGTCAAAGTGGTGAGGGCATAGCTGACAGAGAAAAGGAGCAGAGATTCTGGGTGCAATGAAGTGCAAAGGCAAAACCCTCTTTGCACCAAGGTACTCATTAGCACAAATAAAAAATGGTTCTCTCTCTCAATAGGGGCCACTAGTGTTGAGCGAAGAGAAGCATTCAAAGAAGAATTTGGTCCAAATTTTAAGAAAACTTCCATTTGCAAATTTGATTTGATCTGCGAATACAAATAACTTCCTTGCGCTTCATGGTAACAAATCAGTTTTTCCTAAAATGGCTGCCACATATGTTACAAAGTGAAAGTAAGAGCCCAGGAATGTGAGATCACCCATAAGGCCGTGCAGCCAGCCAATCCGCAGATAGTCATCCCCTGTGATGTCACAGCCCTATATAACCCTAATCCTGCGGGGTCTCCACCATTGTCATTTGAGCTGAGCATAGGGAGAGACATGGCAAGTGCTTCTGCACTTGGGACAGTGTTGCTGAAAACAATTATATAATATAAGAATATTGGAGAGGAAGGGTGCAGGAAGAGTGCAGCGAGAATGTAGAGAGAGTGCAGGGAGACTGCAGGGAGACTTATTCTGCGTCAGTTTTATTTATTTATTCCTACATTTACTTATTCCTACATCAGCCGTAAACTAAGATATTTAATTCAATACCAATAAGATGGAAGCCTTTATTATTTCAGTGCCAGCATGTCAACCAATACCCTTCAGTCTGCAACCCTTACGAGGGGCCAGGTCTGAATGATGACCATTCTCAGCTTTTGCTGGCTTCTTCTTCCAAATCATCCTTCAAAGTCTCCATGTCCTATAAAAGTCATCAGGATGCAGAGAGAGGAGGAGCTGGATGTTCCTGATTACATATTCTCATCAACATTAGATGATGTGGAAAAGGAGGAAAAGCAGATGGCAGGAGAAGGGCTCCTACCTGTAGGGCAGGAGAGTGCTGGGGTTGGAGAATTGGGTATGCCAGAGCTGATAAGTATTCTGTGTTTACTGTCAAATAACCTGCAGCTAGGGTTAAGCTATATACCGGTGTTGGCAGTATACCGCGGTATTAAGAAACAGCGATATGGCGATATTGCTGTTTCCTAATAACCGCGGTATTTTGTGACGTCATAGAAGCGGTCATGTGTGCTGAGCGAGTGGCGAGAAAGTCCCACTCCGACCCCCAGAGAATTCACTGCGCCGACAGAAAGACCATTGTATATATTACTATTACCATACAGCTGCTGGCCCTGATTAAAGGTATAATGTCTGTCTATGTGATGACCCCATATATATGTCTTCTACCGCGGCAAGTGCGGCCCTGTCTGACTCTGGCCTACTCCTGCCTGCAACTAACTGCACGTGCACATTGAAATAGCAGCCAGCAGGCAAGGAATGAGTCATAATGAGTACCTCTCCCATGACCAACAAAAAGGAATTACGGTATGGTAGCAGGTGGCCATAAGACATTGGAGGGAGGGGCGGGCAGGGGCTACAAAAATAGTTCAAATGTCCAAACTGCCCCCATACTGTAATGTCTCCTTGTGGCTGCTGCCCCAGACAGTGCCCCATAGTGCCATAGAGTATAATGATTAACGTCTCCTTGTGGCTTCCCTCATATGTTTTCTTGTGGCCCCCATACAGTATAACTTCTCCTTATGGCCCCCATACAGTATAATGTTCCAGGTGCTCTCATATTTGTGGCTGCCCGTACAGTATATGTCTCCTTGTAGCTGCCCCGTACAGTATAATGTCTCCTTGTAGCTGCCCCATACAGTATAATGTCTCCTTGTGGCTGCCTCAATACAGTATAACGTCTCCATGTGGCTGCCCCCATACAGTATAACGTCTCCATGTGGCTGCCCCCATACATTATAACATCTCCTTGTGGTTGCCCCATACAGTATAACATCTCCTTGTGGTTGCACCATACAGTATAATGTCTCCTTATGGCTGTCCCATACAGTATGTCTCCTTGCGACTTTCCCCATACAGTATAATGTTTCCTTGTAGCCCCAAGTGTTTTTTTTCTTCTAAATGGGCATTTATTACAATATATGTCGTTATCGCAATACATTTCTTAATATCGTTATCGTGGGAATATTTTTGATATCGCCAAACCCTACCTGCAGCAGAGGCTGGCAAGAATATGCATATTGTCCCCCCCACCAAACCAACTGAAGCCCATACCAGCAACAGCCCCTAGGACAGTGTGGTCTTCATTATCAAACAAAATGCAGTTGCTTTCTAACTGGCCGTGTGGTTCTTCACTGCGGCATGGTCGCAACCTACCTGCAGCACAGATGCACCATGTGGCCATACCCAAAGGCAGAGTACCCTGGGTATACCTAATTTACCTAATAACCAAATTTCTTGGCTAACTTTGGCATCTCTAGGGGCCACATATCAAGTTGACACAAATTGTAATGGAATAAACAGAGAAGCACACATCTATACAGGAAAAGGGTTTAATTGGAAGGTATGTGATGACAGATTCGATTTAAGTAACAAAGTACCAACATGACAGCCAGGGGATGCTCTCTGCCTGACACAGAGAGTGGTATTTGCCCAGCAGAAAACTACCATTTATGGAAGAAATCCACCAGATCCCCGTCAGATACCATTACAGTAAATGGGGATCCAGTGGTGCCCGGCAGTGTGTGGGATGTGCAACTATGCCAGACACAGTAATTCCAGTAGTCTGTTACTCTTCTGGAACCTAAATGGTGCTGTGAACATAGTCTTACCTTATCAGAATAAGACACACAGTTGTCATTTTTAATTACAATTTCCAGTTGTCAAAACTTTTAACTGTGTGTATTAGCATAAATATGTAAATATACACATTTTTCCCAAAGTTATCTGCTTTGCAGAAGAGGAGAATGTGTTGTGTCTATATTTGTCCCCTTAGTGCTAAATGAGCATATGTCTTTTACTATGTGGTTGCTGCAGGGAATAGCATCTGCACACTATTGCAGATTTTAAAGCTGAGCGCTCCAAGCCATATTTTATTTGAGACATCAACAGTAATGGAGTGCTGAATAACATGTGCAATGTCTATATTAAATTACTGCATTTTGCTGAGCAGCAAATGAACAAGTACTGGAATTGCATTGTGTATGGCTGTGAATACTTTTGAAATATACTAAAAAAATAAAACAAACATGCAAAATAATATTATATAAAGTGCAGCAAATAGAGACTTTTTGCGACAGATATTTGTGTATGATGGTATTTTATAACTGTGACAGAATTGAGAAGTAGTTGACAGAGACTATGACCAGTTTAGGTCAAGAAAATACTGCAGTTGTGAAAAATAGCATACAGTGCCTTGCGAAAGTATTCGGCCCCCTGGAACTTTTCAACTTTTTGCCACATTTCAGGCTTCAAACAAAAAGTAATAAAAATATAACATTTTAAATTTTTGGTGAAGAATCAACAACAAGTGGGTCACAATTGTGAAGTGGAATGAAATTTATTGGATCATTGAAACTTTTTTAGTAATAATAAAACTGAAAAGTGGGGCGTGCAAAATTATTCGGCCCATTTACTTTCAGTTCAGAAAACTCACTCCAGAAGTTAATTGAGGATCTCTGAATGATCCAATGTTGTCCTAAATGACTGATGAAGATAAATAGAATCCACCTGTGTGTAATCAATTCTCCGTATAAATGCACCTGCTCTGTGATAGTCTCAGGGTTCTGTTTAAAGCACAGAGAGCATCATGAAGACCAAGGAACACACCAGGCAGGTCCGTGATACTGTTGTGGAGAAGTTTAAAGCCGGATTTGGATACCAAAAGATTTCCCAATATTTAACATCCCAAGGAGCACTGTGCAAGCGATCATATTGAAATGGAAGGAGTATCAGACCACTGCAAATCTACCAAGACCCGGCCGTCCCTCTAAACTTTCATCTCAAACAAGAAGAAGACTGATCAGAGATGTAGCCAAGAGGCCCATGATTACTCTGGATGAACTGCAGAGATCTACAGCTGAGGTGGGAGAGTCTGTCCATAGGGCAACAATCAGTCGAACACTTCACAAATCTGGCCTTTATGGAAGAGTGGCAAGAAGAAAGGCATTTCTCAAAGGTATCCATAAAAAGTCTTGTTCACAGTTTGCCACAAGCCACCTGGGAGACACACCAAACATGTGGAAGAAGGTGCTCTTGTCAGATGAAATCAAAATCCAACTTTTTGAAAACAATGCAAAACGATATGTTTGGCGTAAAAGCCACACAGCTCATCACCCTGAACACACCATCCCCACTGTCAAACATGGTGGTGGCAGCATCATGGTTTGGGCCTGCTTTTCATCAGCAGGGACAGGGAAGATGGTTAAAATTAATGGGAAGATGGATGGAGCCAAATACAGGACCATTCAGGATGAAAACCTGAGTCTGCAAAAGACCTGAGACTAGGATGGAGATTTATCTTCCAACAAGACAATGGTCCCAAACATAAAGCAAAATCTACAATGGAATGGTTCAAAAATAAACATATCCAGGTCTTAGAATGGCCAAGTCAAAGTCCAGACCTGAATCCAATTGAGAATATGTGGAAAGAGCCGAAAACTGCTGTTCATAAACGCTCTCCATCCAACCTCAAAGAGCTTGAGCTGTTTTGCAAGAAAGAATGGGCAAGAATTTCAGTCTCTAGATGTGAAAAACTGATAGCGACATATCCCAAGCGACTTGCAGCTGTAATCGCAGCAAAATGTGGTGCAACAAAGTATTAATGCAAGGGGGCCGAATAATTTTGCACGCCCCACTTTTCAGTTTTATTATTACAAAAAAAGTTTAAATGATCCAATAAATTTCGTTCCACTTCACAATTGTGACCCGCTTGTTGTTGATTCTTCACCAAAAATTTAAAATGGTATATCTTTTTGTTTGAAGCCTGAAATGTGGCAAAAGACTGAAAAGTTCCAGGGGGCCGAATACTTCCACAAGGCACTGTATATGGTTTGTGATCTTTTTTGTGAACAGATGAGTGTGTGTACAGTAAATGGGTGCTATAATATTCAATTAAAGGAATGAGTGAATGGATTTGACACAAACTCAGTTCAATCGGATTTTCAAAAAACGTGTCTGCCAAATAAACCGAAAGCTTTTCAGTTCAATTAGGGATGACAATAGGAAGGGAGATGCCTACTTTATGTACAATGATCAGACATCAGCCTACTGTATGTTGAGCTGGTAATGAGGGTGGATGGGTCTATGCAGTGTCAGAAATCCATTTTACACATTATACAGAGGCACAAACAAATATATATTGGAGTGTAACAGGGACAGTGTAGGGAAAGAATAGGGAAAAAATAGAAATAAATAATTGAGGGAGTTTGAATAGGGAAAGCTTTGAGGGAGTAAGGGGCTGGGCACACTGTTTAATACAGCTACTGCTGCCAGAGCACCTCCTTTTTTTCATTTAAACAGACAGCTTTTTTTTTTTCCCAAAACCGTAAGTTTCTACATAGGCTTATTGCCAATACAGCACCCCAACAACATTCTTTTGCTGAGAAATTGCACTTTTTAATGTGTTTTCCTTTTTTATGCATTGCATTACAGCAAATAATGAAAATAACATAATTTTCATAGCAGTGAAATTAACTAGTTAAATTAAAGGGGTTGTCTGCTTTTTTATATTGATAACCTATTCTCCCGCCAATCAGCTGTTTGCAACACAGTAGACAGAAATCTTACTGGCACCAATACTACAATATTACCAAAATAAATTGTCAATAGCAGTGAGTGTGTTTGTAGAAGGGGAAGGACAATTCATTGCACCTCTGTCTTTAAATTACAGAAAACATACTTTCCATTTTGCGGTTGACTGTGTACAAAACCTGTGACTTTTCATTCAAGAAAATTGTGTTTTCATTAGGCCTTATAAAATGTCTGGATTATGGAATATGACGTTCAAAATGAAAGACTCCCAGAACCAGAATGTGGGTAGTAGCAGCACCAGCTAGCCATTCAGAATAAGCAGTGGTAGGTTACAGTTCTCCCTGCCTTCTAAAAGTCATAACATTATTATTGAGGACAAGGAGGAGAAGATTGTGGACTGGATGGCTTACTCCTTCTCTGTCACAGCAGAATGACTTGGATTTGACTTCAGAGTCTGACATTGTGACTAAGAGCCAGGGGTCACACCATATCTCCTACTTCTCTTCCTTATATCCCCAGAAAAGCCTGTTGCATCATCTGTTTTAACTGGCTCCTACTAGTCAACCTCCTTCTTTTTTTCTAAGAAGACTGAACAAAAACCCACCATGCACTCTGGCAGATAGTCCAGAGAGTCTCCCTGTTGAAGACTTGTATGAGAGCAGACAGTGTTTGGACTGCTAGGAAGAGGGGGTTCAGGAAGAGGCTAGAAGCCCTATGCATATCTGTGTTGGTGGTGATAAAAGTGGCACCTGTAGTTACGGTATTGACAGTGGTGGCAGTGGTGGCGACAATAGCAATCTGGGCAAGTACATAGCAGGGAGTCAGGAGGGGGGGTCAAGGAGCCCACCATGATATATCACAATCTGATAAAAGTAGCGGGGAGGGTGGCAGCAGCAACAAAGAGCAGAGGCAATGTTTGACCAAAACCTCCCAAACAACTGCCAAGGCCAGATCTGCTTCGGGAACTGGTGATGCCGCTGATACGTGCCAGAGCTAAACCTAGCTCGGCTGCCACTAGCTCTGCGTGAGTATCTCCTGTCTAGCAGTTTTTCTTAATGCTGCCGGAAGACAACAACATTGCTCTGTGCAAGAGTAAAATAAGCCATGGGCAGTGAAACACAAACATAGGCGCCAAAGTTATATTGCTTGTTTATGTACAGACAAAAATATAATTCCCATGAAACAGTTTGATTGCTGGATAGCCATGCTTCTATACCCTTGCTATCAAAGCAAAATTGAATAATGTTTTCCTCTTGTTGAACAGGCCATTTGACTTTATAACCAGGAAACACTGTGTACTAAGCTTGCTGCAGCTTTTGGCAAGCAAACGTATTTTGCCAGCGTGTCTGAAAGGGAGGCACCTCCCTAGAGTCACCCACCTTCTGCCATCTCTGCGGCCACAGATGCCAGTTCAGTCTCCTCAACATCATAGAACAGTTTTTCACGTGTCACGTCAGGCTGATGCAAATCAGCAAACAGAGACTTACAATCTAAATGCCCATGTTCAGTCCTACCTCGTTTCTGGCCTTTTTTCTGCCGCATACACTGTTCCCTGAACCCATCAAATTTTGGGCAGAAAGACTAGCACAGTAGCCAGAACTGGTCCACTATGATTTCTCTGTTCTTTCTTGCCCAGTTTCCAGTTTTATCTTAGAGAGGGTTTTCAGTACGGCATTTGTTGTGGTTAGTGTTGGGCGAATCAAAGTGTCTGAAGTGGACTTCAATCTGGATTTCAGGGAAAATTTGATTCACCGCAAAGCCGAATTTCCTCATGCTTCCTGGTAACAAATCGATTTTACCTCATGCGTGGTAACGCCAGCTGGCATGAAGACAGCATCACGGGGCGCTGAATATTTTGGCTGGATCTTCAATCAAGATGGCAGTTGCAGGCTTTTATTTGCTATCAAATGGATGAAATAAGGATAGTTTTATTTATGTATTTATTTAATTTGTATTATAGAGCTTAATAATAATTCAGATGCTGTGATCAGATCAGCGATGAACTCAGCATATGAGGTGCATAATGATGGGGAGTGGCGCAATCACCATTCCCTTTCATTGCACTTACTACTAACAAAGAAATGTGCTTCACTAGGGGTGGTGACATCCAAAAGGACCAAGTTGTCCTCTACCAGTTTCAAAAATATCACTTTTATCAAAATGAAGGAGGCATTGATCCGGTTGGACTTTCAAACTCCCCCAGTTGAGGCCGATGAATAGATCGAGTCTTGCTGATTGCGTCCCATCTTGCCACCACTACTGTCTGCCTGCCTACCATCATCTTGTCTGCCTATTATTTTGTTGCCTTCCTACCACCATGTTCCTTACCATGTGGCTGCTACTGCTGCTGCCATTATGTCACTGCTGTCTTCCTGCCAACATGCACCATGTGACTACTGCTGCCACCACCGCCCAGCTGCTATTGCTCTCTGTAAATTCCCAAATGCTACCACTATTATCTCTATACAGCCACCACTTTAACTACTACAACTATACTACTACCCTTAAACAATCTACTGCCTTTTCTGTTTCATGCTATGCT
Organism: Rhinella marina; assembly: GCA_900303285.1. Lineage (NCBI taxonomy): Eukaryota > Metazoa > Chordata > Amphibia > Anura > Bufonidae > Rhinella > Rhinella marina. Next base: position 14,032 of record ONZH01003710.1, on the reverse strand, counting down.
GGAACTGCTGCTGCTACTGTTGCGGCCACACTCCACTATTTTCTTACCCTTTCTTCACTGTACCCCTGCTATTCCTAATGAAAAAGGAAAAATTTACTGTGTGTATATAGAAACAGGCATGTATTCTGCCCCCTGTGTTACTGCAAAATATGGTTCCCAGCCAGACCCTCAGTCAGATGACCACACAAATATGCCTAATAATTGGATATAGTCACCCACTGAGTGATATCGATATTACCAGAAAAACATTTTATCATTGTGTCCCTTGTAAGCATATCAAAGACAGAGAGGACACATTGTGAAGTGGGGAAAAAGCAGTTGGCCAACAGATTGGGAAGATATTTGGGTGGTCATAGAGTGCGGTCGATGGTGGGGGCTGAGACTTGAAACTTGGGGATGCTCTCTCTACCTTCAACCCTGGACAAAGAACACTTCAAGAGCAAGCTAAGTCATATTATATGTGTGCTTTCTGTGTATATACATAATTATTATATTCTCTGTGTGTCATATGGGCAGTCATTCTGCTCTCATTAAGGCATAATTCAAGAGTTTAGGAAGGGGCAAGAGAAAATTCAAAAGTTCGTAAAAAAAATAAAATAGAGATAATATGTTTTCCAAAAGTCCTTGGACGCAAAAGGGAGTTATTTAGCAATTTTTAGGGCTATTGGAGGAACTTTGGTTCAGGTAAAACATAGCATATGACATACTGGTAAATGCAAAAATAAAATTTTTATCAATAAAATATACTTTATAATTGAAAACAAAGCAAACAATACAAATTTGGTATTGCCACATTCATAACAATCCATCCTACAACATCTATTATGTCATGATATGATTTCACCTACACATTGAACTTTAGAAAAAAAAATAGAAAGCAATGTGAAGATTGTTGTTTTTGTTAATACCATCTCCCAAAAAAGGAATAGAAGAAATAAAAAAAAACTGACAGTATGTATGGTACACCACAATTGGTGACCAATAAAAACAAAATATTGCCCCACAAAAAAATTGATTCCTAGGACAACTTCATTGTTATACCAGCGGGTGTGGACCCACTGCTCCACTGAATGGCTATACCCTGGAGTGGCATGACTAAGTAACTACCTGGTCTTCACTAGAGCCTCTGATGGTGAGGATAGGCTTGGGCGGTTAGGGTAGTTAGCAGATGCCACTCTAGAGCAGTCACCGAGTCAGTGGCAGTTTACCAGGGGGTCAGAGATACCGGTGCAAACACCAAGGGGAATGATGTGGTCAGGAAGTGTGAAGTCAGGGCAGGCAGTGATCAAGCAAAGTCCAGAAACGAAGTCCAAGGTCAAAGGCAGGTGGCAAACAAGCAAAGTCTGATCCTGTACACAGAAAAGCAGAAACTCCAAAAAACACCTTCACATTAGGAACTTGACAAGCTAGTGACTAAGATTGCTCAGGTGCCTTCCTGGTGCAGGAAGCGCCCTTAAATACTGGGGAGATAGAGGGCGTATACATGCTGCCTCACAAGGGAGGAGAGACAGTCTGTGCATTCCCTAACAACAGTACAAGACTAGAGCAGGAAGTAAACTCTGGCACGGTGCACAGATACAACAGTTAAGCTACCTGCTGCCCGTGCTTGTCAGCTTGATGCACGGCAGCAGAAGGGAATGAGGGAGCCCGACACCCATGCCGCAGGTGGGGGGAAACAGTGCTGGCATCGAGCGCGGGGATAGCATCCATTGTTACAGCTCTTAGAATATGATGAAACTAAAAGATAAAAAACTCCCTCTGGAAATAGTTAAAAATGGCTGCAAGTAACGTGTCCTATGTTGCCGTGGGGGGTTCAATCGGAGGGCAGAGGGAACCTCCTCCATCTGTCTAACCCCACAGTTACCATGGTTGTTTTTCACAGCTCCATTTGAGGGGTTAAATGAATGCGATTGGAGATGACTGTCATCGGGTGTCTGCTGTGTTTTACAGCCAGCACCCACCATATATGGAGTGAGCTCAGTGTGTGAGCCTTCTCCATACAGCCCCTTAATGCTCATGACATGGGTACTTCATGGTGGGTTCAGAATTTATTATATCCATAGTTTCTTTTCATCTATTAATATGTTGGTCAGCACTTTGCATCAATATTTTAAGCAGGAGTGGGTATAAACATGGAACTGGTACAATTCCTTCAATTCTATGTTTATCTGTTTATGTTTTAATGTTCGTTTTGAAAACACCTTCTTGCAACATTTGCTTGCATAGAAATCTCTGAATCCACTTTCACATATCTAAATATACATATGGTGGAGAGATGAGGCAGATAATGATGTACCCAGAGACTCCCTGCATGGTCATTAAATAATGATATACTGTGGTATGATGGACTGATGGATTCCTTACTCACTTGAAACAAGTGACCAGGAGAGTTGATAGCAATGCCGAACAGATAGAATCTTTCAAATTTGGCAAAAAGATTAGTTTTACAGTTTTACAATTACCGTATGCCTATTCATGCCCTGTTCGAATGTTTTCAGAGCAGCTAAAGTAAAAAAATAGATGTTATTAAAAAGATTGGGCTTACATTGTGCCAATTTAATCCTACTAAGATAACAAGGAACTATAATAACCAGCTCAAAAGCTCTAATGCTGTCTAATGGAAAGTAGGAGTCTTTGAACCTCTGAGATAAAATCATTTTCAAAATTTCATTATTTTGCCGTGGACTACAAGCCATTGGCAATGTCAAATAGGATTACAACTAGAGATGAGCAAATATTCTGCTGCCAAATGAATTCAAAGATGAATTACAGTGACAATTTAATGGAGGGAGTTATCCCTGATTGTCTTAGAGGCTGACAGGCAGGATGTGAACTAATCAGGAGCAGGAGTTTGGTATAGTAGGTCATTCAGCTTCTTGACTGAAGAGATGCCATTCTAAGCGCAGATTTCAATCTGAGAGTATTAGAGATGCGCGAACCGATTCGTCGATTCATTGATTCGTATCGAATCTTGGAAATTTTCAGCTGCTTTTCAGCTAACTTATACATAGCGTATAATTTATAGGACAACTACGTAGAGAACGCGTACAAAGCCGAAGCAAATCACCTAATATTCGTATTCGCTTCGGCTTTGTACGCATTCTCTACGTAGTTGTCCTATAAATTATACGCTATGTATAAGTTACGCTATACGCTGTTGCGTACGAATTCAATTCACTAGCAAACTTTTGCTAGCAAACTAGCAAACTGTTAGTTCGTTTATCGTGTGCAAAAGCCCGGGAAGAAAGCGGTCACCTGACCTAGTGGGCAGGGCTTGCTCTGATTGGTTCGGGCTCGGTAAGCCAGTGACGCATCACTTCTGCTGCGACTGCTGAGATGAACAGAAGCACTCTGTGTGAAGTTCTGAGACTCTGAGAGCTGTTTTGTGAAAATTGGGGTGTAATTGCTCTGGGAATCCATATTACACATATCAGGAATACTAGGGCAAGTGCAGGGCCAGTTCAGGGCTAGTAATTATTCAGGCAGGGAGAGAGAGACAGGGAGAGATAGGGAGAGACAGGGAGATACAGGGACAAAGACCAGCTGCAGGGCCACAGAGTGAATTGAAAAATGTCTGGAATGGATAAGCAAAAGGGGTCCAGTTCCAGCCAGACCTCGAGCTGTAAAAAAATGGAGAGGGTGGCACAGGGCAGAAGTGCCAAAGGACCTGTAGCCGGAGCATCTACTAGTAGTATTCGCAATACTTGGCCGTTGTTCCACCAGGCTAACCCACCAAGGCGCAAAAGTGTAGTGGAGGAGAAAGTTAATGAGGTAGTGGAATGGATGGCACGTTTATCTCAGTCTCAGCCGGATGATCTGCTGTCATCTGCTGATACAGTATCCATATGTAGCCGGGGGTCAGACTCAGAGCGTTCCTCCTGCTCCACCATTCCTCTCCAGCAAAGCCCGTCATTTTCGTACGCAATTTGTACGCTCATGCATACGTGTTCAAAGAGGTTGCGTACCTTTTTTACCTGAACGTTCGTTATTAGTGCGCGAATGTTCGCTAAAAGCCATATAATTACGTATATTTTGTACGCAAATTCAACAAATCTATTCGTCGAATATACGAATCTTAGGGAAAGTTCGGCGAATGTTCAGCGAATAAAATTTTACATGATTTGCTCATTTCTAGAGAGTATGTGTCTTACCGCAGTTGTGTCTGCCAACAAGCAATTACAGACACAAGCCAGTAATCCAGGTATGGTAAGGGGAGTATAAAGACAGTACAGAGACATATTTAATTAGGTAGATTTAATCAAAAGGTAGAAAATTCAGGGTTTTATAATGAAAAGCATAGAGAGGGAGTGACTGTTCACTCATAGTTAATTAAATAATTAAATAGTTGTCCAATATCAATTAACAGCCCCCGTATGTGCCGGGCCCCTCAGAGGGAATATACTCTACTCCCTGCGCTGCTCCTGGTTCCCACAACGCTGCTGCTTCTCCCTGTATACAGATGAAAACAGCTGGTGTCGGAGGAAAGAAGCCAATGGCAAGTGGGAACAGGGACGAAGTTCCCTAGCATCGCGGGGGCCCGCCACATGGGGGGGGGGGGCTAGGGGCTTTAACAAAAAAAAGACATATAGTAAGTCCATCATGTTCAACCAAGAAATTGTTGGGGCTACAAATTTTAGAAAAGGGGAGTGAGACCCAGACTTCTACACATTTTCATGAGCAATAATATTTCATTTGAAGAATTCATCTTAGCCATTTTTAAATCTGTCCATTTTTTCTGCAGTGACCGCATCCTGAGGTAAACTATTCCACAAATTTACAGCTCTTACAGTTAAGACATCTTGACAACTCTGGACAGTGAACCTTTTCTTCTTCAGATGGAGACAGTACCCCCTTGTCTTATTAGGGGATTTTAGATGGAATAGCTTTCCATATTTTTTGTACGGCCTATTTATATATTTTTATATGTTACTCATATCTCCGCTTAGATGCCTGTCCTCAAGACTAAATTAATGCTTTTAATCATTCCACATAACTAGGACCCTCCATGCCCCTTATCAGATTAGTTACTCTACTTTGTACTTTTTCCAGCTCCTGGGCATCCTTTCTATGGCCTGATCTGGTTCCCACAACTGAACTGCATATTCCAGATGAGGCCATTGGTAATATTCTATCCCTTTCCCACGAGTCCAAGCCTTCTTAAGTTAGTTAAGAAGAAACTATATGACCCATGCTATTGACAGCGCCAAACAATTGGCGTTATCTCTTAACAGACAATCTCTATTGTTTCCTTGTTTTCAAAAAACATATAAAGAAAAAAACTAATATAAGGGCTATAAATGCTAAAAGAAATAACAAGCCGACCATTTTTGTTACTGGTTTCAGTCAAGAGTACAGAGCAATATGTAATATAATACAGCGACATTTACCAGTACTCAATTATGACAGTGAGTGGAAGGATGTGGTTGCAGCAGGGGTTAAATATGCAGCACGCAAGGCTCCTACGCTGGGGAGTAAAATCAGTCCCAGTTTGTTTCAGGATAAAACTGTCAAACAACCAGTGTGGTTAACTTGCAAGGGCAGTTACAAATGTGGCAGTAAAAAATGTATATGTTGCAACCATATGCAAACAGGCCAAAAATTCACCTCTACAGCTACTGACAAAAGTTATACCATTAGACAGTATTTGAATTGTAACACTGAGTTTGCAGTATATCTGATTACATGTAGAACATGTTCCCTTCAATATGTGGGATGCACCACTAAACAAATCAAGGCAAGGATTCGTAAACATTTATCAGATATTCCTCACTACAGGGAACGGAATGTCTCTGCGGTGAGCTTTCACTTCGCTACAGTTCACAAAGGGGATACTGCGGCTATTGTAGCTCAAGGTATAGAAAGGGTTACCTTCCCAGTTAGGGGAGGTGCCAAAAAAAAAAGAAACTCTTGAGCAGGGAAGCATATTGGATGTTTGAGATGGGAACTTGTTTCCCATCTGGTCTGAATAAGAAACATGATTTAATTTTGCAATATAGGTGAATGGTTTGCACTTCATGTCTGTTTTTTCTATGTATATGTATATGTGCCTCCCATCACAGGAGTCATGTGATCTTGATTTCTGGGTGTGATTGGGACTACTATGTTTTAAATACTGTGTTTCATTTACTCTGTGGTGTGTCATGAATAAGGATCGTTATGTAGGGGTCCGAAACGCGTAGACCGTCCATGTACTACTTGCATAGGCGGATTATAATGAGGGCAATCTGGGCAACCGCCCGGGGCCCAGCCTCCTGGGGGGGCACAGGCCGGATTGCCCCCATTATAATCAAATTACGCAGTGGCGTACCGCCCATATAGGATACCACGCCACTGCTATGGGGCCCGCGGCACAGGGGGGCCCGGAGCGCACTGGAGGCCCTGCCCCCCTACTCTGCATCATTAAGATGCGTCCCGTCTCTGCGCTCTGGGCCTCTCCTAGCCCGCTCACCGCTGCAACTTTTAGGCCCCCTAACGTACTGAGAGCGCTCCTGTGCGCTCCCAGCTGACCCCGCCTCCTCCCTCATGCCGTGCTGCTGGTCCTGGACAGGGAAGGACCTGTGCAGCCAGGCAAGAGGGGAAAGAAGAAGACCAAGCCCCAGCCCCCTCCAGAGTGACGTCAGGACAAGGGACAAGTAACAGCAAGTATTTATGTGTTTCATGTATGTATGTATGTGCGTGTATGTATGTGTGTGTATGTATGTGTGTGGGTATATGTATGTATGTGTATGTATGTATGTGAATGTATGTGTTTGGGTATATGTTTAACGTCTGTTGTGGGTAAACTGTTTGAAGGTTTTCTGAGAGATGCTATCTTGGAGTACCTCAACGAAAATAAGCAAATAGCTCCATATCAGCATGGCTTCATGAGGGATCGGTCATGTCAAACCAATTTAATCAGTTTCTATGAGGAGGTAAGTTCTAGACTTGACCGCGGCGACTCAATGGATGTCGTATATTTGGACTTCTCCAAAGCGTTTGACACTGTACCACATAAAAGGTTAGTATACAAAATGAGAATGCTTGGCCTGGGAGAAAATGTCTGTATGTGGGTAAGTAACTGGCTTAGTGATAGAAAACAGAGGGTGGTTATTAACGGTACATACTCAGATTGGGTCACTGTCACTAGTGGGGTACCACAGGGGTCTGTATTGGGTCCTATTCTCTTCAATATATTTATTAATGATCTTGTAGAAAGCTTGCACAGTAAAATATCAATTTTTGCAGATGACACTAAACTGTGTAAAGTAATTAACACAGAAGAGGACAGTAAACTGCTACAGATGGATCTGGATAGACTGGAGGCTTGGGCAGAGAAGTGGCAGATGAGGTTTAACACTGACAAATGTAAGGTTATGCATATGGGAAGGAATAATGCAAGTCACCAGTACATACTAAATGGTAAAGCATTGGGTAACTCTGACATGGAAAAGGACCTAGGAATTTTAGTGAACAGCAAACTAAGCTGCAGAAACCAATGTCAGACAGCTGCTGCCAAGGCCAATAAGATAATGGGTTGCATCAAAAGAGGCATAGATGCCCGTGATGAGAACATAGTCCTGCCACTTTACAAATCACTAGTCAGACCACATATGGAGTACTGTGTACAGTTCTGGGCTCCTGTGAACAAGGCAGACATAGCAGAGCTGGAGAGGGTTCAGAGGAGGGCAACTAAAGTAATAACTGGAATGGGTGGACTACAGTACCCAGAAAGATTATCAAAATTAGGGTTATTCATTTTAGAAAAAAGACGACTGAGGGGAGATCTAATAACTATGTATAAATATATCAGAGGTCAGTACAGAGATCTCTCCCATCATCTATTTATCCCGAGGAAAGTGACCATGATGAGGGGACATCCTCTGCGTCTGGAGGAAAGAAGGTTTGTACATAAACATAGAAGAGGATTCTTTACGGTAAGAGCAGTGAGACTATGGAACTCTCTGCCTGAGGAGGTGGTGATGGTAAGTTCACTAAGAGAGTTCAAGAAGGGCCTGGATGTATTTCTGGAGGGTAATAATATTACAGGTTATAGTTACTAGAGAGGGGTCGTTGATCCAGGGAGTTATTCTGATTGCCTGACTGGAGTCGGGAAGGAATTTTTCCCCCTAAAGTGAGGAAAATTGGCTTCTACCTCACAGGGTTTTTTGCCTTCCCCTGGATCAACTTGTAGGAAAACAGGCTGAACTGGATGGACAGATGTCTTTTTTCGGCCTTACAAACTATGTTACTATGTTACTATGTTACTATGTGTGTATGTATGTATGTGTGTGGGTATATGCATACACTGTACATACTGTATATTGTACAGCGTGGCGCAGGGGTTATATTGTCTGGCATGGTGTAACAGCCATGCATTTGTTGTACAGTATATATTATAATCCCTGTACCATGCTATACAATGTACAGTATAATCCATGTATAATACACAGTATAATCCATACACTATGCTGTATAATATACAGTATAATCCGTACACCATGTTGTATAGTATACAGTATAATCCGTACACCATGCTGTATAGTATACAGTATAATCCGTACACCATGCTGTATAGTATACAGTATAATCCGTACACCATGCTGTATAATATACAGTAGAATCCGTACACCATGTTGTATAATATACAGTAGAATCCGTACTCCATGCTGTATAATATACAGTATAATCCGTACAACATGCTATACAATGTACAGTATAATCTGTACACCGTGCAGTATAATACACAGTATAATCCGTACACCATGCTGTATAGTATACAGTATAATCCGTACACCATGCTGTATAATATACAGTAGAATCCGTACACATTGCTGTATAATATACAGTAGAATCCGTACACATTGCTGTATAATATACAGTATAATCCGTACACCATGCTGTATAATATACAATATAATCCGTACACCATGCTATACAATGTACAGTATTATCCGTACACCATGCTGTATAGTATACAGTATAATCCGTACACCATGCTGTATAATACACAGTATAATCCCTACACCATGCTGTATAATATACAGTATAATCCGTAAACCATGCTGTATAATACACAATATAATCCGTACACCATGCTGTAGAATACACAGTATAATCCGTACACCATGCTGTATAATATACAGTATAATCCGTACCCCATGCTGTATAATATACAGTATAATCCGTACACTATGCTGTATAGTATACAGTATAATCCGTACACCATGCTTTATAGTATACAGTATAATCCGTACACCATGCTGTATAGTATACAGTATAATACAGGCCCCTGACACCCTAGTACTGGCCCCTCACCCCTACTCTGTTACTGACCTCTAACCTTGGAGCCCTAACCCTGATACTGGCCACTGATCCCCTAGTATCGACCCCAAATACTGGCCCTGTCTCACCCCCCAAATACTAGCCCTGTCTCACCCCCCCCCCTTATACTGGCCCTGTCCTATCCCTAACCCTAGTACTGACCCCTACCCTGGTACTGACCTCTAACCCTGGACCCCCTAACCCTAATACTGAACTCTAATACTGTCCCTAACCCTAATATTGACCGCTAACCCTAATGTACTGTACTGACCCATAATATTTTCTCATTTACATGACCATATTTGTTTTGCGATCCACAATTGGAGCTCCACAAAACACGGATACTGGCCGTGTGCATTCCACATTTTGTGAAACGCACATGCCCAGCCCTATGATAAAAATGCCTGTTCTTGTCTGCAATTGTGGTCAAGAATAGGGTATGCTCTTTTTTGCAGGGCAGCAAGCAGCATAGGGTTAAAAAGGTTACTCACCAAGGCCTTTTGCTGCCTCAATATGGTAAAAACATAGCATAAGGCCTTGCTGGGTAACCATTTTAACCCTATCCTGCTTGTATGCAAAGATAGCCTTCAGGCTATATTAGTTATAGATGCAGCATAGGGTTAAATAGGTTACCCAGCAAGGCCTTATGTGTTTTTACCATTTTTTTTAAGGAGGCAAAATGCGGGTGGGGCGGGGCAGGGGTGGAACATGTGGGGGCGGGGCAGGGGTGGGGCATGTGGGGGCGGGGCAGGAGTGGAGTGTGGGGGGGGCGGGGCAGGGGCCCATGCATTATAAACTGCCCAGGGCCCATGGGATCCTTAATCCACCCCTGACTACTTGTTTGGCTTTTACCGCTATTAATAAAGACGCAAGCATTTTATACGGAAGCTGGACTTTACTTTTCTTTTCCATTTGGATGTGGCCGGATCCGGGCTCTGTCCGTGATTCCTCTGCTGGATATGCAGTTGAGCGCTGCAGTTTGTTTACCCTAAGCCTCTTTTAATATACAACAATATCCTGCTTGCCTTAGAAGAAGATGATTGACATTGTATACTGTGTTTAATCTATGATCTACAAGTACACCTAACGTAGATTATTACTACCTAGGTGCATAACTTTACATTTATCCACCTTGAACCTCATTTGGCAAGTTGATACCCAAATGGTCAGAGTGTTCTATAGACTGCACAGTACTAATTTCAAAGAAAAAGGGGTCAGTCAGCAAATCCCAGTGTGCAGGTGAACGCTGCCATGGCTAAATACACAAAGGAAAAAAAACACAATGCAACAGCACTCTGCAAACCAAATAAAGTACAAAAATACCATAGTAATAGAAAGTATTATGGTGTTAATTCTACGCTTATGTAGTAAATTTGAGATTCTTGGCAAATATATTTTGTACAAAATTATTTGGGCCCGTCTGCCAAACGTCAAGGCGATCTCTGTAAGACGGGAACCTAACACTAAATGCTACCTGTTATGTGCCATAACGGCCACCATAAAATTCAGGAAGTGCAGGTTCCACATGCATGCTTATCATTTTTGGTGCCAAAATGGCCTCCATTAAATCCAGTAAATGCAGGTACCAACATGCATGCTGATTCCACTCTATACTTCACCTGGTGCCAAATGGCTACCATTGAATGCAATGAGAGTCCACTCTATACCTCTCCTGGTGCCAATAGGCTTCCAGTGAGTGCAGGGAGAGCAGGCTACAGCTTTCTATTACTATGACATTTCTGTACTTTATTTGGTTTGCAGAGTGCTGTTGCATTGTGTTTTTTTTTCCTTACTGCACAGTACAACCTAGCTTTGTGTCATCTACAAAAATACAAACAGTGCTATTATTCCAATCATCTATATAATTAATTAATAAGTTAAAAACTACTTTTACGATCCACTCCTGATTTTCTGCATCAGAAAAACTGGATCTGTAGCCATACCTTAATAACTATATAATAATTGCAATTTCCTTTTACACATTGTATTGCGTTAAGATACCATGCAGTTTTAGTGAATATATTGTATTGCAATAAATTTGTTTATATCGCTTTTTCATTACACGCATTGTGTTAACATAGTAAATTGTCAACACAAGTGTCCAGTGTGTTTGTAGAAGGGGAGGGACATTTAATTACACTTAATTATGTTTGACTGCACCTCTTTCTTTAAGTTACAGAAAAAACACTTGGAAATTAGCTACTACTATTTCTGTTATCTTTCATTTATAGATATAATAAAATGTCTGGTAAACTAAAGAGTAGAACACGAGAGACCATACATCATCATCAGAGAGTCAATTTATGTGGCTTTTGTAGTGCAAACAGCAGTAGCAGCACCAGCGATCTGGCCAGTAGTAGTAGTAGTAGTAGTAGCAGCTGACCACAGTTCTTTCTTGCTTCCATTAGGTGCCATATTATTATTGAGGACAAAGAGCATGATATTGTGGCCTGGATGGCTCATTCTTCCGCTCAGTCAATGCACGATGATGTGGATGTCACCTCTGAGTTTAACACCATGCCTTCGAGCCAGCATTCCTCCTCCTTCTTGCAGCCCCATAGAAGCCTTTTAGTCTTTGGTTGTTTCCTCTCCCTCTTCAATGCCTACTCCCAGTGAGGAGCCTTTATTTTTTCAAAGAAGTGGCAACAAAACCCCATGCATTGAACCTATAATGGAAAGGCATAACTCTAGTGCGAACCCACCCTAAGTAGTATGATCCTGGTCTATTAAATGACTCAATATATAATGTGCCACAAGGACTTCAAGTGCACAATAAGCTTCAGTTCATACTTGATGCATCTATGTCCAATAAATAAAAATGCTGGTCAATATCTGATGCTGTAATACTCAAACCTCTTAATGATAACTTAGTAGAATAACAAAGTACATGTGGTGTAAAGATAAGCGAAACGGTTTTGCTCAGCTTGGTGGAAAAAAAGCCATGTTGGGGGTTTGGGTTGTAATAGGTGTAGAACTGTCCAATACGTGTTTTACCATCAATGTAGCATTTTAAATATCAGTGAAAACCTAAAAAACTATTCTGAACTTTGTGTCAGGACTATTTTTTATTTATTTATTTTTTTTACAAACATATAAAATTCGCTGGGTAGTGGCTAAAACATCGGTGATTGATAACGTAATATTAGTGTTAAATCTGTTTATTTCTATCTCCACACCACACAGTTGCTATTTTTTTTTTTGAGGGGGGGGGAGTTCAATTTAATAAAACCATTACCAGCAAATATGTGATCAGTAGACCAATACACTGGGTAGAGGCCAAAATTATATGTGAGTGATAAAGTGATATTATGCACCAGGCCTCAATCATCCATTTCCATTTATTTCTTTCTCCAAATGGTTCAAAATTTTTGGTGGGATTGCTCAATTTCATTAAACCAGCATATCTGTGATCTGTACACCAATACACAGGGTAGTGCACAAAATTATCTGTGAGCGATAACGTGATATTAAAGATGACCTTTCACCACTCTTGGCATGCCTGTTTTTATAGCTTCATGCATTCCTCATGTAATAACAATTCTGTAACATCTGTTCTTATGGCTCTGTGTTGTGGCATTCCTTTGTTATTTCTACTAGACTAGACGAAAGGAGGTAACCAGTTGGAGGTTGTACCTGCAGTCTGAAAATGGCAGCACTGATTGGATAAAGGGAGTCTGTGCAGGTACATACCCTCAACTTGTTACCACTAGAGATGAGCGAGCACTAAAATGCTCGGGTGCTCGTTATTCGAGTCAAACTTTTCCCGATGCTCGGGTGCTCGTTTCGAATAACGAACCCCATTGAAGTCAATGGGAGACTCGAGCATTTTTTGCAGGGGACCAAGGCTCTGCCTAGGGAAGGCTGGGTGAAAACCTGGAAACCTCAGAAAATGATGGAAACACCACGGAAATGGACAGGAAACAGCAGGGGCAGCATGCATGGATGCCTCTGAGGCTGCCTAATCCCACCATTACCCCAAATTCTCAGGCAACAGCCTGGTGGTTACCCTCATGGCAATTGTGCTCACCCAGACCAAAAAAGGCGAGGCACATGCCCATCACATGTTAGGGAAGCACCCAACTAGGTGCAACGAAGGTCCATCACCGCCAATTTTCAGGGACACGGTAATGGTGACCCACTTAAAAATGCTGCCTGACAACCTGGCGGTGAACCCCTGATTGTCTGTCTTTCAATAAGATTGCAGTGTAAAGCATGGTGGTGAGCCTCAGTATGACTTTTTGGATGGAGTTTGCATGTGGTCACGTACTCACTGGAACCCCATAGTCACCCCTTCTCTGATGTGCTACCCCAGAACATTCTCTGCCCCAATTCGCAAGACCTTTTGCAGTCTCCGTGTGCTGACAGTGGGGATTTACCAGTGTTGTCTGAGGAGGTGGTGGACAATGGCAAGACACAGGTGTCGGGGGGTGAGGTAGTTGTATGGGAAGCAAGTTACAGTGGGGACTCCTTGGGGGGACTTTCTCATGATGGGACAGATTCAACTTGGGTGGATCAGGCACAGGAACAGATCAATTTTTTTTTTGTGTTTATTTAACTTTTATTTAGCACAAATAACCACAGAGAGATTTATTTGTTCTCTTCACTGCGCAGTCTGGCGTTGGGGTTCGTCACTTTGATGGCGAGCTGTGCCGCTCTCTCCACAATGGTCTTTCGGTTCTTTGAGGAGACGTTGAGGAGATCAGTGAAATTCAGTGAATGACGACGCAGGACC